>PVIY010032122.1:0-29269 GCA_004026745.1 Myrmecophaga tridactyla
AGAGGAGAGAGGCCCCATTCCTGCTTCGGCTGGTGAGCCTCTCCTGTGGAGTTCATCCAGACCCTCCATCGGAGTCGTCGGCTTCGCAGCCTGCCCTGTGGATTTTGGACTCTGCGTTCTTGCGGTCACGTGAGATACTTTTATAAATTTTATATTTGCAAGTGTTCCCTGTTGATTCTGTTTCTCTAGAGAACCCTAAGTAATACAGAATCTGTCTCGTTTGCTCCCTGTTCCTGTGCTACTGTCCATGTACTCCCTTAGGTCCTCATCTTCGCACAAGCCTCCAGGTTTCTGCCTCTCAGTTCCTCGGCCTCTGTAGACAGGGTGGCCCCAGGTGGTACAGAAACTCTCCCAGGTTAGCCTCACTCTTGAATCACCACAGCAGTCTCCACCCTATCCCTTCTGTAACTCTTCCATGGAGCAGGGCTCTTCTCGAGCTCCTCTAGTCAGCCATCTTCCTGGAACCCCAGCATTGAAATGTTTGGTTTACTTTTCTCTTTGTGTGACATATTCACATGAGTCCAAGGTCAAATGTTCCAATCCAAGTCTGTTCAGCGATACATGGCTTCCTTGAAACTCTCAGAGATTTTATAGTTAATTTTAACTGCAGCTGTTGTAGTAGTTTATTGTATATTTTTATCAATAAAGTTTACCTGAAGCTCTTTTTAGTGTAGAATCAGAATTAAGACTTCTGCATGTGCCTTACCCCTTCATCCATTCAGGATAGCTTCTAATGGCAGAGAATACATTTTCACACAAAATCATGGGTTTTCAACAGGTGGACAGGGAAAAAAGAATTTGGAGACCAAGAAAGATTATGAGAAGTTGCAGCAGTCACAGAAATCTGGCGAGAAGGTACTGTAATGACTTCTGTAAATCTTGACATTTTAACTGTCTCTTTCATATGTTTGCCTTTAAACATTAGAGGCCAGTTGCCAAATTTGTGATACCCAAAATTTTTAAATTTAAAAATTTTTTTAATTGTGAAATATAAAATGTATAAGTAAAGAAAGAAAAAAGCAATGCTTTCAAAGCAGTCTTCAACAAGTAGTTATAGGACAGATCCCATAGTTTGTCAGGGCTACCATATGATCTCAGATGTTACTGAGTTAACTGCTGTCACTGAGCTGGAATCCTTAAACCCAATTGCAGATGATGGGATCCTCAGTTGGCAGAAGCCAGGGGGCAGCAATTCATCACCAAAGACAGGGTGGATGTGGTTATTCCAATAGAGAGCAGACTCAAAACATGAATCAGAACCATCTGATCTGCTGAAATTTTTGACATTGGCTAATCAATCATGGGCTACATAGGAATACAATAGATGGGTAGTCTACTAAATTCTTGTTCAAGTTGCATAAACAAAAGTGTTCTAGGTCAAGTGACCAGAAGTATAACATGAATACCAAAACATAGAATCACAGCCCCTTAGTCAATTTCCAAACTTGAGATAATTTATAGACCGAGAGCCCCTTGAATGAAGGGGAGTCTAAGTCTCTTTGGGGGAGAAACCTATTACACTGACAGAAATTTATTCTATTAATCTTCCTCCAAGCCTTCCCCAAGGAGACCAATGGCTTTTTACCAGGGCAACGGTGCACTGTGGAAAAGGAAATGATCAGATAATTTGGGGATTATTGGACACAGGTTCTGAAGTGACATTAATTGCAGGGGACCCAATACGTACTCTGGTCCACCAGTCAGAGCTCGGGCTTAGGAAGACCAGGTGATCAATCGAGTTTTATCTCAGGTCTCACTCACAGTGGGTCCAGTAGACCCACGGACCCATTCTATCGTTATGCCCCTGTTCCATAATGCATAATTGGAACAAAAATACGGAGCAACCGGCTGAATCCCCAGGGTGGCTCTCTGACTTGCACAGTGAGGGCTGTTATGGTGGGAAAGGTGAAGTGGAAGCCACTAGAACCGCACTACCTAGCAAAATAGTAAATCAGACGTAGTACTGGTTTCCTGAAGGGATTGCAGAGATTACTACCACTCTTAGGGACTTGAAGGATGCAGGGTTGGAGATTCCCACTACATCCCCATTCAACTCTCCAATTTGGCCTGTGCAGAAAACAGATGGGTCTTGGAGGATCACAGTGGTTCATCGTAAGCTCAACCAGGTGGCAACTCCAATTGCAGCTGCTGTTTCAGATAGGATATCATTGCTTGAGCAAAGCAGTACATCCCCTGGTACCTGGCCTGCAGTTATTGATCTGGCAAATGCTTTTCTTCTCAACAGTTGTTAGTAAGAACCACCGAAATTTGGATTAATTCTGTTTGGAGTTTGTTGGGCTTCTTTGACTTATATATTATGTATGTCCTTTATGAGGGTTAGGAAGTTTTCTCGGATTGCATTCTTGACTACTCTTCCTAGCCCTTTTCTTCTCTCTTCTCATTCTGGGTCCCCAGTCAGTCTTATACTTGGATGCTTTGTTTGGTCTATCATTTCCCTGAATTCCAGTTCAATTTTTTTCCATTTTTTTTGCCATTTCCTGTTTTGAGTCTTTGAAATCAATTATCCTGTCCTCTATATGACTTGTTCTTTCTTCTGTCTCTTCAAATGTAATGTTGTATGCCTCCAGTATGGTTTTTATTTGGTTAACTGAGTCGTTAATATCTGTGATATCTGCTGTTTTTCTACTTATTCTTTCAAGTTCCTCTTTATGCTCTTCTCTGTCTACTTGATCTCTTTTAGGTCATTTGCTATCTTATTTAATTACGTTGAGTCATATGAATATCTTTGCATAGTTGTTCCAATATCTGTGTCTCTCCTGGTGTTCTAATTTGCTCATTAGGCAGGCGATATTTGCCTGAATTGTGATATGCTCAGTGATCTTCTGCTGTCTTCCTGGCATATAACTATCTTGATTGACTTATCTGGGGAGTTGATTTCTTTCAGTAATCTAAGGCCTTGTGTTTGCGGGATGGTAGGACAACAGGGAGCAGGACACAGCAGGAGATTTGTTTCAGGGCAGGTATGGATGTAGTTTGGGGATGTTATGCTCATGCTTGTGAACATGGGCACCTTGTGACCAGGGAGGATGTAGCTGTACAAGTGTACCGGTCCTGGGGTTGTAAAGCTGGCGAGCGCTGGTTTAAGGCATGGGGCCCCTTGTGCAGAGGCGTAAAGTGGTGGCAGCAGGTTAGCATTACTACTGTGTGGATTGGGGCAGGTCTGTCCCTACTACACAGGTCAGCACTTTCTCAGAGCTGGGAAGTGTGACTGAGGGCTGTGCACATATGCAGTTCTAGGACTGCTGTAAATTGTTGTTCCCAGAGCTGAATGATGTGATTGGCAGCCCATGTGCCTTGTGGGCCTAGGAGTGCCATAAACAAATGCACAGAGCTAAGGCAGTGTGTGCTGAGGCTGTGGGATACTATGGGCTTGGGTTGTGTGTTGCCTAGGTATGGAGGTTAGTGCCAGCAACCTTTATGCACTGGCAACAAACTGCAGGGAGCAGGGAGTTTGAGGTAGTGCTCAGGAGGCATACAGGAGAGGTTGGTTTGGTTGCACTTGGGGTAGGGGTGCGTGGAAGTTATGTTCCCTGGGGGCTGGTGGGGTGGGGGCATCTTGAGTGCAGGAAATGGGAGTGCGTGATATGGTTTGGGTGCATGGGGTGTGGGGTGAGTCACCGGTCATGGGGCTGTGCTGGTGAGGGTTGCACATCCAAGCAATTCAGCCTGGCTAACTCTCTAGTCCCGTGTCCCTGTACTTTCACTCCCATGGACTCTGCACCTTCGCACTAACCTCCAGCTTCCAGCTTCTCATTTCCACGGCCTCTGCACCCAGGCCTGTCCGAGGAGGTGCAGAAGCTCTGCCACATCAGCGGCACTCTGAAATCACTGCTGCAGCTGCCCTCCTGTCCCCTAACTCTTCCATGGAGCAGGGCTCATTTCGAGCTCCTCTAGTCAGCCATCTTCCTGGATGACCAGCATAGAAACGTTTGGTTTACTTTTTTCTTTTCTGAAATATTCACATGTCTACAAGGTCAAATGTTCACACCAGGTCTGTTCAGAGATACAGGACTTCCTTGAAACTCTCAGACATTTTATAGTTAATTTTGACTGCCAGCCATTGTATTAGTTTATTATACATTTTTATCAATAAGATTTACTTGAAGCTGTTTTGAGTATAGAATAAGAAATAAGAAGAATTCTACATATCCCTTACCCCTTCATCCATTCCAAATAGTTTCTAATGGCACAGCATAAACTTTAACACAAAACCATGGCTTTTCAACAAGTGAACTGGTAAAAAGGAATTTGGAGACCAAGAAAGATTATGAGAAGTTGCAGCAGTCACCGAAATCTGGCGAGAAGGTACTGTAATGGCTTCTGTAAACTCTTGGCATCTGTCTCTTTCCTATGTTTGCCTTAAAAAATTAGAGGCGAATTGTCAAGTTTATGATACCCCAAAACAAATAAATTTTTAAATCTTTTTAATTGTGAAATATAAAATACATAAAGAAAAAAACAACAATTTTCAAAGCTCCTTTCAACAGATTTCACAGACTTTACCATTCTACTGTTTTAGATTTTTCCTTTTATCTAGCTGGTCCAAAACACTGGAGCCTAAAAGAAGTGTCAATATGATGATTCAGCAGTCATACTGATTTGTCAAATCCTGTTTTCTCTTTTATAAGTCCTCCTTCTGCTCTGATTCTTCTCCCAATCTTTAGGGATCTTTAGGCAATGGCGATTCTGAATTATTCATGTTGAGAAGGGGTGTCAGGTGTAAAGGATAGGGAAATGTAATTAGTTCATAATCTCAGAGAGGTTGGCCCCTCTCAGTTTCAGGAATTATTTGACCTAGGTACCATTTTGGAATTCCAGGCTTCAGGAAAGCAAACTTAGTGCGGGAAACTTTTCTGGAGTCAAAGTTTGATCCCTAGATGTTGTTTATATTTAACAGGGGTGATGTTTGTTGGGATTTACTAAACCATGGCGATTAGCACTATTGCTAACTGCAGCTTGCATAAGTGTCCCCTCCAGAATAGCCTCTTCACCAGGAGTCAAGCCCCACGTTGTCAGGGAGAATTTAGCCCAGGGTGTCATGTCCCACATGTAGGGGGAAGGGTAATGGTGTTCCTTCAGAGTCAGGCTTAGAAAGAGGCCACAGCTGAGCAACAAAAGAGGTTTCTTTGGTGCAACTCTCAGGCCTCTTGGTAGGTAACCTTCACTTCTCCACTACAGAAATAAGTTTCATAAGGGCAAACCCCAAAATCCAGGGCTTGGCCTATTATCTTGGGAGTTCCCAATGGTTGAGAGGGTACCCAGGGTTTCCCAGATGGGAAAGTTTAATAGTTCCATTTTTTTTCCTTTGGTGTCTCCAGGAACTCTGCCAATACTTTGAAATTATCAGCCCAGCATTATCTGAGATATATCCAGGTATTACATTAAGCTTTACAGAATTACATAGCCTCGTTCCTTTTCTAGGCTCCAGGGTTTTGGTTAGTTTAAATAAACTATCCAGACAGGTTGATTTACATTTTTGTTACAGAATATTTTTGTTCTAGATATAATAAACCTCTCTGCCTTTGGTCACCTATAGTAGCTGAAGATTTAGAGTACATGCACTATCATATTTACCCTGTATTCTGATTTACCAGATTGGATAAATCTGATCAATATTTTTAACTTCATTTTTTCAACTCTAATTGAGGGCTGATCTTCTTTCTCGATTACTTTGTCATTTTAGGTAGCTATGCTCACTTTCAAGGCTGCAGTACTCCATTTCTGGATCTTAGGTGTCACACAGTCACTAAAACTTGCAGGGAAATGCCAGTTGACCCACACACAGCTCAGTGTCTCAGAATCTAGAAATACACTTACAACTTCTCTACGTGTGGCTGCTAGAAGGGCTTAAAATCAAGTCTCTGATTTTCATATAAGTATTTTCTGAAAGAGGTCTTAACATATTTGTTCTTTTGTATTTGAAGAAACGTCTTTTCTGCTTTCAGTGTTGTGAGGATTTTTAGTGTGGTTTGAGCAAAGAACCAGATTTATGTCATTTTTCACAGCTTGACACTTTTTCTCTCGCCTCTGACCCGGGCCCTCCTCTGTCCCCATGTCTCCAAAACCGTCGTCTCACTAGAGCTGTGCAAACGCTCCTGGTACCTGGTCATTCAACTAGCTTGAATCTTCTTCCGAATTACTCTGGTGATTCCCGATCTTCTGAGTTTCCATATACACTTTAAACAATCACGTCGATTACCAAAACTGCTGAGAATTTTTTTGGTTTTTCATTTTATCTCTGTGTTAACTTGGGGAAAAATGACAAATTCTCACTACTGAATAATCTAATCTACATATATGGTATATCCTTGCATTACAATCTTCTTAATATATCTTAATTGGTACAGCATTTTTATACTGAATAGAGGCATTTGGTTTATTGATGTGATTGCAAATTATTGTATTTCATTCTTGCTCATAGATGGAGATAAATTTATTTTTGTATATTTAATATTTATTTCCTTAGTTTTGATTGGCTGATCTCTTTTTAACTTCCTACATTAGAAGCATAGATAACTG
Organism: Myrmecophaga tridactyla; assembly: GCA_004026745.1. NCBI lineage: Eukaryota > Metazoa > Chordata > Mammalia > Pilosa > Myrmecophagidae > Myrmecophaga > Myrmecophaga tridactyla. The sequence continues at coordinate 6,541 of PVIY010032122.1, forward strand.
ATTTTCACTTTTTAATTTCTAATTCAGGTATTTATAGGTATTCATTTCTCTCTGAGTAGTGCTTGGCAGTATTCTACAAGTTATATTAATCCTTTTTTTAGTTCAGTCCATTTTCTAACTTCCCTTCTGAATTCTAATTTATGCTATAATTTGTTTAGAACCATATTATTTATAGCCAGGTATATATTTTGTGTCAAGTCATAGTATAATTCCACTGTAGCCCATGTGCCTACTTAGTCAAGAGTAGACAAACTATGCCTTTGGGCCAAATTAGACTGCACATTTGTTTACACAAATGAAGTTTTATTGTAATACAATCATTTTAATTCATGTAAGCATTATATGCGGCTGCTTTCTGCTAAAAAGATAGACTCAAAGAGTCCTGGCAGATAATATAAAGCCAGGTTCAGAATAACTTTGTTGACCCTGACTTAAATTATTTTTATCCTTTGGCATTTGTTGACACTCACTTAATAGCCCAGACCATGATCACTTCTGGAAACTGTTCCAGGTGACCCCTAGAAGAAAATGAGTTCACGTGCTGAGTGCACTGTTCTGATACATTAGTTGGGTCGGGCTTTCACCCAGGGTTCCAGGAACTCTCTAACCCTCCATTTCTGTCATTGTCGTGGTTGGTGGCATTGACATATTCTAACGGTCATAGAGTAGAGAAATGTCAAGGTGTATCATGACGAGGGTGGACTTGACAAGTTCTTCTGTTTTATACATTTTGCTTTACATACTCTGAGGCTATGTTTCTAGGTGCATGGCAATTTGGAATCGTTATATCTTCCTGACAGTGTGGACTCTACGATTATGAAATACTGTTTGTAAAACTCTCTTAAAGTAGTTTGCCCTGAAACTTATTGTGGCCTATCTTTCTTAGTTTGTTGCTTATAAGACATATCTTCGGTCATCCTTTTGTTTTCAGCCCTCTCTGTCCTGTTATTCACTGGTATCTCTTATAAGCCAAATATAATAAGTATTTGTTTCAGTTTATAAATAATGTCTGATAATCTTTGTCTTAGACTCTTTAGTTCATTTATATCCAATGCAATTGATATTATAGTTTCATTTGTATCTATGATCTAAGTCTTTGTTTTCTATTATACTACATTCAACTATTTATATTCTTATTATTTTTCCGTAGTGGTGATTAAGCCATGAGAATGTTAAATATTTCTTCTTCATATTCTAGAAATTATTGCGTGATACAATGCTTAACATTTTTTTCATACTTGGAGATATCATGCTGATTTGAAAACATTGCCATCTGTTCAAAATTCAGGGTGGATTTTATAACAGCATTCCCCTAATGATACCACACAAAATGGTTCTCATTCTTCCACATTGTGAAGAGGTCATATAATTTATATTATGCAGCCAGACCTCAGAGAAGACCAGGGCATGCTGCTGAGTCATTGCCTTGGCTGCCAAAGAAGAATAAGACAAGGGCCAGTCACGTTTCAAAAGGGCTAATTTGGGGATCAATATCAGCAACTTGGTCTTGGGTGATTTTGGCTAAATTCTTCAGGAAACGTTAAAATACTTTAGCGTGCCTTTCCTGTGAAGGCATGTGTTTGTAACCCAGCACAGTAGATCCAATCGAAGGTGATGTGTGGTCATTTATTTCACGTGGGCCACAGGTGTGTGGTTCCTCAGGTCCTCGGCCATCTGGGATGATGAGGAAAGGGTGTTGGGCCAGAGCAGAGTCACGTCTCACTGATGAGAGTTGTGGATGTGCAATGGGGGGTGAAAACACCTTTGTAAAAGTACATTTTACTTTTCTCAGAGCTTGTATCAGCCCAGGTCCCTGCTGTGGGTATCACCCAGCTCCTAGGAACATGGCCCTGGAAGGGCAGCTGGGTAGTGGCAGAGACCTGGTGACCTGCAGCCGAGGGCAGTGGGCAGAGCAGATGGCAGCATCAGGCTGACCCAGCCTTGAACCCATCCCCTCTGCTTCCAGCTCTGGGGTCATGAGCGGGAATCACTGTAGGTTGTCTGAGCCAGTTTGCTCTTGGGGGCGTAATGGGTAATGCTTTGCTGCATTTCCCTGCAGACTTGTCCCAGGACCCCTGCATCTGCCCACGAGGTTACCTGGGTTTGGTGTGGCAGAGACCTGCTGAGGCCAAAGTGGTCTCTCAACTGAACTCTCTGGGCAGGAGGGTGGCATGAAGCCTGTCACCCATGCACAGGCAGCCCCTCCCTCCAGACTCTCCTACCCTCGGCCCTGCCTCTGCCCAGCCCTTGGGGCGGGTGCCAAACCCAGGCCCTGCCCTGCTGTCCTCTTGCAATTGCTCTGACACGGCCACTCAGTGCTGGCTGGCAGGTGTTCTAGCCCCTTGGTTTCTCCCATCTCTGGGCTGTCAGACTGGTGAGTGGGCCTGTCACCTAAAGGAGCGTTTGTTCTTCAGGAGGCGCAGGAGTGTGGAGTGGGTGCTGCTGACCAAACAGGCTGCCACCCCGTGCCCATGCTCGTCACATGCAGTGCTGCCACCTCGGCTGGATAGCCTTCGTGGGTTCATCTGGAGCTTTGCCTTGTCATGTGGGTCGGAGACTTCAGCAGGGATTTTATCCATCTCTGTTGCAAAACATGAACTGTTTCTCCACCTGCCCTGCATTGTGACACATACTGCATTTGGCTCCTCATTCTCTTTGCAGCTGTTTGACAGTTTCAGATGCTTCTGGAGCATTAAGCCAGGACTTTATTTTGCCTGGGTTCCCTTATTTTATTTTGCTTTAGCGTTCAAACTTTTTCATTATGAAAAATACAGAAGAAAAAGACGAATAGTATATTTATAGATGTACACCTCTCACCTAGATTTAGTAACTCTAATGCTTTGCCATTGTTCTAGTTTGCTAGTTGCCAGAATGCAATATACCAGAAACAGAATGGCTTTTAAAAAGGGGAATTTAATAAGTTGCTAGTTTACAGTTTAAAGGCTGAGAAAATGTCCAATTAAAGCAAGTCTATTAAAGCAATCTAAGGCATCCAGGGAATGATACCTTGGTCCATGAAGGCCAATGCAGTTCAGGGTTTCTCTCTCAAGTTAGAACGCATATAGGGAACATAGTCAGAGTTTCTCATCTGGAAGGGTACATGGCAAACACGGTCAGGGTTACTCTCTCATCTGAAAGGGCACATGGCGAACACGGTGTCATCCGCTAGCTTTCTCACCTGAATTCCTGTTTCATGAAGCCCCCCAGAGGGTGTTTTCCTCCCCCATCTCCAAAGGCCTCTGGCTCGTGGACTCTCTGCTTCATGGTGCTGCAGCATTCTCTGCTCTCTCTGAATCTCCCAAAATGTTTCCTCTTTTATAGGACTTAAGAAACTAATCCAGACCCACTCAAATGAGTGGAGACACATCTCCGCAATCCAGTTGAACAACCACTCTTGATTGCGTTAAATCTCCGGGTAGATGATCTAATTACATACTGTAATGAATAGGGATTATTCTGCCTTTACACAGTGGGATTTAGATTAAAACATGGTTTTTCTAGGGGAAGTACATCTTTCCAACCAGCACATCCACAGTGTATCACCCATAGCTCTGTATTTGTATGAACCATTTCAGAGTATATTAAAGATATCCTGTCACTTTACCTCAAAACACTTAAGCCTGTAGTTGGAAAAAAAACACATCCTCCATAGTCATAAACCCTGGTCACTCTTTTCAGGAGGATTATCCACCAATAGCATCTAAAATCCAAGCTGTATTCTGATTGCCTTACAAATGTTTTCCATGTTTCTTTTTTTAAAAATAAAAAATACCAGGATCCAAATAAGCTGACCAGATTGTATTTTTATTGTTCTTTTCATTTCCTTAATATCCCCCTCTGGCACCCATTTTATGCCCAGTGCATTGACTTTTTTGTAGGGATTGGGTTTTGTCCTGCAGAGTGTCCACTCTTCTAGCATGTTTTGATGGTTCCTTGTGGTGGCACTCACCTTTCTAGCCACCCTCTATTTACACGTGGGTCCCCATTTGTTGGCTGTCATTGCCTGCTCACTTGGGTGCACAATTCAGGCTGAACCCTGACAGCCTGTGGAGTCCTGGACATGCACGTCCTTGGCCTAGGTGCGGCCATGACATCAGCCGGGCAGGTGATACAGGTGTGCATCTGACCACCCAGTTCCAGGAATGGACAGTGGCCTGCAGGGTACCCTGCACATGGCCCTTGTATCCTGCCTGCAGCACAGCCCACGTACCACTCACTGTTGCCCCAAGTGGGGGCCCCTGTGGCCCCAAGGGATAACCCTAATATCACTGGGCACCACGTTATTCCAGGCAATGTATTCTGCCATGTCTGTCATTTTATGCAATCTCACTCATGTTAACGTTTTTAGTAAGTGTATTATTTTTCATTTAAAGCTGCTGTTTGGCAAGCTGACTAGTCTGCCCTCTGTGGTGTTCATGGTACTGACAGTGGATGTTTAGGCTGTCTGGGGCTCTTTCTAGTTGTTAAATTTGGGGTTTGGGGAAGTTTAGCTAAGAACACCCTAGAGCTGTGGAAAGGTAAAGTCGTGCAAAATGTCCTTGAATTGTAGAAACGGGGTCGTGCACACATGCTCTCCCTACTGTGTGCATGAGTTCATCGTCAAATCTAGAAAATGCTTGGCACTTTCAAATAAAATACCACAGAACGTAAAATTATTGGGGTATTTTCATCCAAAGTTCATGATGTTTAGCAGCCAAATCTGTATTTATTTTTAGAACTGTTCTATAGTATCTTTGGCTGCCCTTCATGAAATATCATATGTAATTAAGTATTTGAATCAAACTGTTTAAGCCAGTATTATCACAGAGTGAAAATGTTATAGATTTTTCAGTATAAATTATAGATTGAAAAAATCTCCTTGGAAAATTATGTTGTCTACTTTATGCGTTTTGTAGATAAAGCAGTTCTGTGATAGCTAATGACAGGTTGATTCTGATATAAACTACTTCTTTGACTAGTTTAAAAGATTATAAATCTGTGTTTTAGGTAAAGGAACATGCTGCAATGTTATTTCTGTCTTCCAGTTTCCTCTCAGTGAGCCTTGGGCCCTATCGTGAATGGGTTTGCTTTCCAGCTCTGCTTCCACCATGATGCAAACCTGTTTCTCTGGCACCCCCACCACCTCCCACCCACACTTTTGCAGTTGGTAGGATGAATATTTAATTTCCCAGGATCCCGATTCCCCCCACCCCATTTTCATAAACTTTGGAACATTGTGATTCATTGTAGCCAGGTGTGTGGGAGGCTGTGTGTGCAGCACTCGCATGGTGCCAAGGGGTGTGGGAGTTCGTGTGTGCAGTACTTGTACAGTGCCAAGGGTGTTTCTCTTCTCCCCTTCTCCACTGTCAGACTTATTCTCCTTCACTTCCACATCAGCTGCCTCTCTGTGCTACTCAGCTCCTGGGCCTGGGTAGGCAAGTGGGGGGACAGTGACCGATGGGTCTGGAGACGGGAAGCGGAGGGGCCGTGGGCTTGGCTGCCAGCCTGGGGTGCCCTACCCTTCCCCCTGACCCCATAGCAGCAACCCATGTAGGGAGCCTCTTGGAGCTGCAGCACAGGAGATGTAGATAAGTTGGTGTCATGGGCTGATGAAGCCCCGCACCCGCCCAAGGGCACCTCCTAATGACCAATTTTACACTGTTTTATTTCAGGAGCAGAAGAAGCTAATACCCATTCTGCTAGTATTTCATATGAGAATTCGACTAGTCTGTGGTGTGAGACTCTCGAGTCAGACTCGGTGGTCATATAGAAAGGTGAGACAAGGCCCTGCCCTGCCTTCTCCCTGCCAGGGATTGAGGGGTGCAGGCCCCAGAGGGAGGACATGGTGCAACCCCTTCTTCTCCTGGCACCCGGGCATCAGGGCCCAGCCAAGCTCCCCCACAGGGGTCCTGGTCTCGCCGCCCCACATGCACACCTTGGACTGCAGGACACATCCCAAGGCTGCCTGAGAAAATGAGGCGGGTGGTCACTGTGTGGGACCCTGCAGGGCAAGCCGGACACATCCTGTGTTCATGCTCACAAAGCACTGAAAAAAAACAGTTTTGTGTTTTGAAATCATTTCAAACTTAGAGGACAGTTGCAAAAATAATACAAAACCCACAGAGAGATCTCCAACACCCCCCACCCAGAGACCCAGGCCCATGAATTTTAAATATTTTGTCACATTTGCCATCCATTTCTACCTCCCTTTTCCTTTCTCCATCTTTCATCTCACCATCCATCCATCCATCTATTTTCTAAACATTTCAGAGTAGGTTGTATACATCATTAAAAAAGCATTTTTAAACGTCGACACTATTTCTACCAGAATGTGTTTCTCTGTAATGTTCTGTCAGGGTGTTAAGTTGTATAAAAGTGAGAAAAATGTTTTCTGAGCCATTTGCTTCTCATCGTTTGCTCTTTAAGAGCCTGGAGTATCCCATGGGCTTGGAGGGGTGCCAGTGGCCCGTGCCATCATGTGTTGTAACATGTCATTGTGTGTCATCACATCAGGCCCCTCTCGTGGCAGTGGCCTGGCTGGGCAGGGGCTGTGTCTTAGATGCCTGGATGGCTGGGGCACAAGTCTGCACTTTGGTTGTGTGTCTGTGTAAGCAGACACCATGTGTTGCAGGCCTGCACCACGAGGAGACAGGCTGTGCTGGGGTGAGGGAACTTCTCCAAGGAGGGCATGGGGAGGGCACAGGCTGGAGGGAACAGAGACCTGGGGTGGGCAGGTAGCTGGCAGCTTGGAGAGCAAGGGGAGTTGGCATATGGGACCAGTCATGCCAGGTGGGGCCACTTGTGCCCTGGGGTGTCCGCCTTTGTCACAAGAGCAATGGGCCAGTGGTGTTTTTAGGAGGAGTGACATATACACCCAGGCTTTAAGAAGAGCATCCAGGGTCCATTAGGGAAGCTTGGCAACTCTTACAGAGACAGGGGAGTGTGGAATGGACTCTGCTGGCATGATGGACTCGGTTGGACAGAGAACAGAGAGACTCAGTGGACTGGGAGAGGCAGGACCATCTGGACCGGGGCGTTGTTTGGAGAATTTGCTTCCAGACAACTTGGGATTATACTTTTTAACAAGGCCTGGTGTGTCGATGTGGTGTTAGGGCTGGAGGCGCTCCTCCCAGGGCTGCTGGTGTGTGCTGGACCTAGGGGTGGGTGGGAGAGAAGACAGGGAGGCCCGGAGTAGGGCAGGGAGGCAGGAGAGTGGCAGTGAGCCTGGGAGGGGCCTGGGAGGCCAGATGTGGGTGGGGAGGCCAGAGTGGGGTGGGGGTGCCGGAGGAGGGCAGGGAGGCTCTGAGTTGGGCAGGGAGGCCCGGTGGGATGCAGGGAGGCTGTATGGGTGCAGGGAGGCCTGAGGGGGTGCAAGGAGGCCTAGAGGGACACAAGGAGGTCAGAGAGGGGCAGGGAGGTCAGAAGGCGGCAGGGAGGCCATCAGGGGTTCTGCTGGACTGCCCTAGACATCAAACTGTGGGGAGGTGCTAAGGGGCAGAGGCTGGGCTGCTTAGTGAACAGGGGCTGGGTAAGGGACTGGACCAGGTGGAGGCCAGGGGCCAAGGGGGATGGGCTCTGAGGGAGCCCGTAGGTTTGGGGAAACTCTGAAAGTAGAGACTGCTAAGTACCTCTGTGGGCCTGGCCTCCACCTCTCCAAGCTCCTGAGTGCTGAGGGAACCCACAGTCAGGCCCCAGAGCCCTGGACTAGCCTACAGGAGAGGGCCCTGGTGGAAGCTGAAGGAGGCCACAGGGAGTTGGAGTGCTGTCCTCTCCTGGTGGAAGCCAGTGGGCTGCTTCTCCCAGTGGCCCTCATTGGGCAGAGGTTTGCATTCCCACCGGCTGGTCAAGAGAGAGTGGACAGGCCCCCAGATCTCCTGCTGCACACCCCATGTGCACGGCCTCATGGGCATTTTCTAGTTATTGGTCGGATGTTATCTCTATGATACACTTTCCTCCTGCGTTTTTACCTAATATCATGTTACAATTCATAGTTGTGTTTGTTCTTTGGCTTTACATCTTTGAAAATCAAATGATAGGGACTAGAAAAAAGAGTTAAGAGGAAATGGGTGCTTTTTTTCGTAGTACAGATCCATAAGTATTTACATGTGTTATTCTCGAATCCTGTGATGCTCATTTACTATTTCAAGGTTTGCTAATATAAATGTTAACTTTCTGATATGTGTTTTTCTTAGGTGAATCCATCAGTGATGGAGGTAAGAAATGGAATTAAATAAATGTGTTTAAGTAAATAAAAAAGTATTTGCAAAGTCTGCTTGGGGAATGGCAAGAGGGGGAAAATTCAACTCCCCCAATTGGAGAATTTTTTATATTCTCACAAGCAGTGGGGCAACCAAAGCAATAGGATGTGGCCCCAATCTTGGGATTTGTTCATATGAAACTTAACCCTGCAAAGGATGGTCTAAGCCTACTTAAAACTAGGACTAAGTGTCACTCACCCACCAGAGAACCTCTTCTGTTGCTCTGATGTGGCCTATCTCTCAGCTGACAAAGCAAGCAAACTCACTGCCCTCCCCCTCTCTACATGGGACGTGACTCCCATGGGTATGGACCTTCCTGGCAATGTGGGACAAAATCCTAGAATGAGCTGAAACCCACCATCAAGGGATTGATGAAACCTTCTTTACCAAAAGAGGGAAGAGTGAAATGAAACAAAGTGTCAATGGCTGAGAGATTCCAAACAGAGTCAAGAGGTTATCCTGGAGGTTATTCTTATGCATTAAATAGATACCACCTGTTTAATGAAGATGTAATGGAGAGGCTGGAGGGAACTGCCTGAAACTGTACAGTTGTATTCCAGCAGCCACATTTCTTAAAGATATTTGTATAATGATACAGCTTTCGCAATGTGACTGTGTGATTGCGAAAACCTTGTGTCTGATGCTCCTTTTATCTACTTTATTGATAGATGAATAGAACATATAGATTAAAATTAAGTAATTAATGGGGGAACAAATGTTAAAATAAATTTAGTTCATTGAAATGCTGGTGATTGGTGAGTGGGAGGGTTGGGGTGTGGTATGTATGAATTTTTTTCTTTTTTTTATTGCTTTTCCTGGATTGATGCAAGTGTTCTGACAGGTGATCGTGGTGATGAATATACAATTATGTAATGCTACTGTGAGTTATTGATTATATACCAAGAATGGAATGGCCATATGGTAAGAATGTTCATGTTCGTATGTTGTCATGTTTTTAAAAAAACTTTAAAATTAAAAATATATATGTTTAGTATAAATTGTATACTTTATAGGAATAGGCATGGCATTGCAGATTTCTATTTTACATGATTACATTGTGTCAGTGAAAGTAACTTCAGGAAGCATATTTTTTCTATTAGAGCAGTTGTAGATATACAGAAAAATTACATAGAGAGAACAGAGTTCCCATGTGCCCCTCCATATACACGCACAGTTTTGTCTGTTATTAACAGTTTGATTAGTGTGGCATCTTTGTTATAACTTGTAAAACAATGTGACTGTAATTGTCCTATTAACTGGAGTCCATGGTTTACATTCACATTCACTGTTTGTGTTGTGCAGCTTGAGGGTTTGTAAAAGTGTTTGTTCTGGTGACAAGTATAGCCTGAAGCATTCGGGTACAAATTTCCCATGCCGTGCTGCTGCCACTGCTGGCCCCACATTTCCGTCAACCCACGCCAAAGCCCCTCTCTGCCCGGCACCCTGCTCCACCCCAACCCTGGAACCTGCATTCTGTTTTCTGACTATGAATTTGCATATTATACTTATTTCATATAAGTAACATGATACAGTATTTGTTCTTCTGCACTGGGCTTACTTCACTCATCATGATGACCTAGGAAAATATATCTTGACTGTACCAGTTTAAGAATTAATTTACATATTTTAGTTTTAAAAATAATACATATCAGGAGTTTTTTCCAAGGTATATTTCCACTACTCAAATTCTGGTTTATTTTTACCACTCTGTGAAGCATAAATCTCTTTTACTTTAAATAATAAAGTAAATTTAATTATTTTAATACTTTGGTTTGCTATTTACTGATTGCATTCTTTTCATGAAAATTAGAAAAACATATCAGATTATAAGAAGAATATGGTACATGCCCAAAGTAGTAAATAAATAGATAAGCCAAGAGGAACCTGAAGAAAAAAACGGAAAACCACGGTCAGCCCCGTGCTGCTGGGTGTGGGCCTCGTCCAGGGGCACACATTCGTGTCACTGCCAGGCACATGTGTGTGTCACTACTAGGTGTATGTGTGTGTCACTACCAGGCATATGTGTGTGTCGCTTCCAGGCATATGTGTGTGTCACTATCAGGGGTATGTGTATGTCACTACCAGGCAGATATGTGCGTCACTTCCAAGTGTGTGTGTGTCACTGGTATACGTGCATTTCACTGCCAGCTTATGTGTGTGTCACTTCTAAGTGTATGTGTCTGTCACTACCAGGTGTATATGTGTGTTGCTGCCAGGTGTATGTGCATGTCACTAACAGGTGTATGTGTGTGTCACTACGAAGCACATGTGTTTCACTGCCAGGTGTACTTGTGTTTCATGGCCAGGTATATGTGTGTGTCACTACTAGGCACACATGTATGTCGCTGCCAGGTATGTGTGTGTCACTCCTAGTTGCCTGTGTGTGTCACGGCCAGGTGTACTGCCAGCTTTCATTTGACCGTACGGTATGCACCTGCTGCTGCTGTGGCCATGGACAGCTTCCTGGCTGGTGAGCCAGAGGGCAGTCTGTATGCCATTTACTTAATGGTCACCTTCTGCCAGTGTTGTGATGATGACGAGGTGACTCACGGGGTGTGCACCTTTTTGCAGGTGTGGCTGCATTTGTGTCTGTTTCTTTGCTCCAGCTGCATTTCTTTCCATTTATCCTGCTGAATTGATTGGCCACCTTTTGAATTTTGATTTGTAGAATCATTGAGCGGTTCATATTTCCAGGGCTTGAGGGCACCCTTTCCTCAAACCCTCACCCAATTTGAACATCAAAAGTCTGTTTTATCTTTATGAAAGTGATGGGTGAAAAAAAATTGCTCCTTTACCTTTACAGTTGATTGCTGTCTTTTCATGTAGTGGTGTTGTGTTTCTTCCTTTGTGAACTCTGTCTGAATTGTCATGAGCACAGAAGGAGAAGGCAGACCTGCTGGCCAGGATAAGTCAGAGGCCTCGCAGATTGTGGAAACCCCAATGAGCTCTCATCCAGCTTCAGGTCCGTGTGCCTTTCATGCCCTTACCTGGGAAGACAGTCACGACTTTGACACAGATTTTTCTATATCATTGGGTCATTATTTAATGCTTGAGCTTAATTATGGGGAAATATTTTACAAAGAAAGAAAGAACAGATTGTGTAATTTCTGTGCTGTTGAGGTATAAGTAACTATATGTAGAGCATTCTAAAGATTTAGGGAAATCCATAATTATGGCTTAACCTCATTGTGCTTTGATTACTTATAGTTATGTTAAATAAAATTAGGTTTTGAACCCTAAAATATAAGATTAAAAAATGTATATTTTTAAAGTTATCAGGTTGGTGCAATGTTTAGAATATTCTGTAGCATATGTCACAGCCAGCAAGATGCTGGTGTGAAAAACGGTGTTGACATTACCTTGGTGTGTTAGTTAGATTCAGTTGTCAACTTGGCCAGGTAAGCATACCTAGTTCTGTTGCTGTGGACATAAGCCAATGGTACATGAACCTCATCTGTTGGGAATTACATCTGTAGTCGGCTTTGAGGCGTTTCTGCTGCAATGAGTGAAGTTGAACTTAATTGGCTGGTGCTTAAATGAGAGAACGCAATGGAGCACAGCCTAAGCAGCTTGCCATTCCTCATCTGAACACTCGCAGCTCAGCCCAGGCCTTTGGAAATGCAGAAAGAAGTCACCCTGGGGAAAGTTGTTGGAACCCTAGGACCTGGAGAAAAGACCAGCAGAGGCCATCCTGTGCCTTCCACATAAGAAATAACCTCAGTGGAATGTTAGCTGCCTTTCCTTTGAAGAACTAACAAAACAAATCCCCTTTTATAAAAAGCCCATCCGTCTCTGGCATGTGCATTCCAGCAGTTAGCAAACTAGAACACCTGGTTTTCTCTTTTCTGCTTTGAAACGTGCAACTTGTATCCATTTTGGTGCTCGCACCCATGGCTTTAGGAGAAAACCTCAGTCTTATAGTGCATGGCCAGCCCTTCCCAGGGTCAGACGCCAGGAGAGCATGGAGGTGCTGGTGGCGGACAGGTAAGGTTGGAGGTGCTGGTGCCAGACAGGTGAGGTGGGAGGTGCTGGCAGTGCAGGTGTCTTGGCACATTCTCCTGGGAAGAGGTGAGGACAGACCCCTGGCCACACACACTTCCTGTTGCTCTGTGGACACTTTGGCTTTGGACTCCGGCTGTGCAGTTGGCCTTTCGCTGAGGCCTTCTCTGTAGGATTGCATGGGCAGGAAGGCCCTTCTGATGAGGCCCTTGAGGCACCCATCACAGGCCCTGCTGACAGTGTCACACCCACATGAAGGGGTTAAATTGGAGAATGTGTTTTTCTGGATCTTGTGTAGCTCTGAGCCATCCCAGGTGGTCAGTGTGCCACATTTGGGCTCATTTTGTTGCTGTGATGGTGGTGGGTGGAGGAATGAGGGGTGCTGGCATTTGGTAGCAAGACCCGGGATGCCGGCTGGGCTGGGCCATCTGTTTGACCTGGGCTGCAATGCACTGGGTGGGAGGTAGGGCAGGAAGAGGCTGTTATGGGTGGGGAGGGGTCATGAGGGGCTGGTGGGGGAAGGGAGGCGTCACTGGAGGATGCTGTGGGCTGGGTCGGGTAACGGGAGACTGGTGTGAGTGGGGAGGGGTCAAGGGAGGCTGATGGGTGTGGGGTGGAGCTGCAGGACAGAGGCCTGGCCAAGCAGCCCCTGACTAGAGGCCCAGATTTCGCGGGTGGGTTTCCTGGGTGGGTGGGTCCATTCCTCTCAGACACTCCCATGGTTCCAGAACCTACCATTCACAGAAGCCTGTGACTGATAGGCAGCTTCCAATTTACTTTGATTTCTTTTATTTAGGACTGGGAGCTGTAAAACAGTCTTGAATATGACTGTAGAGTCCCAGTGTTTGGACAATGAAGGATGAACAATTTGTGGAGGAGGCCGCCCCTGAGATCTCAGCCATGTCAGAAATTGAAATGGTCAGTTACTGCAGGCTAGGGCTTGTGGGTAACTGTATTTAACGACATTGGAGTTATTCTAGCTTTTAAAATTATGTAGACCAGTTTTCCTCTAATTTTCAGTTAGTTATGTACTCTCTTTAATTTGGTCATTTATTTTGAAATACACAAAAACATGATTTTCATAATTCAGCCAATGGGAATCTTCTTCTCCTTCCTGTTCAGGTGGCGGCAGTAGGAGTGGAAGAGGACAAGAGGCACCGTGGGTTCTGGGTGTGGGCTTGTGCTCCTGTGTGTGTCTGGGTGTGTGGAAAGGATCCGATGTACATGCGTTTGTGTCTATTCTGTCTGTGGTTTGGTCAGAAGTCAGAACAGCAGTCATGGGACACTTCAGGGATGAATCTCCCCATGCTGGCAGTTTCTGTTCTAGGAGGTCATGAGTGCTGGGACCTGTCCCTACAGGACTAGGGCTGCCACCCCATGACCCCAGGGTCCAGCTCTGCATTCCTGCCTGGCAACTCTGCTGCACCCGAAGATGAGGTTGCTGGAGCGGTCTGTGTGCCATTCCATGTTACTACTGCTGTTTCCCAGTGCAGGGGTGTCAATAGCCCTCACCCCTCAGCAGCATGGAGCAACCCGAGGACACCTCCACCTCACTTCCTTGCTACCCCGTCCCCAGACACATGTCACGGGACCTACTTGACCCACAGACCACAGGCTCGTGTCACCTCACCCACTTGCCCCACAGACACCAGGCCTGTGTTACCTCACCTGCTCAACACCCAATCCCCTGGCCATGTCACCTGCACTGCTCACCCCCCAGTCCCCAGGCCCATATCACCTGCCCACTCGGCCCCCAGTCCCCTGGCCCATTTCACCTCACCTGTTCAACCTCTAGTCCCCTGGCCCGTGTCACCTCAACTGCTCAGCCCTCATTCCCCAGGCCCGTGTCACCGCACCCGTTCACCCCCAGTCCCCAGGCCTGGCCCGTGTCTCCTCACTTGCTCAACCCCCAGTACTCAGGCATGCTGATGAGTGAGCATCCACATAAGACCAGGCTGTTGCAGTTTAAGGCTCTAGCTTTAATCTACACTTTATCCCTCCCCCATCTATCCTGCTGTGATTTGTTTGCTGAAGGAGATTGTTCTCACAGCCAGACACTGATTACCACACCCCCATGGTGTGCTTCAGTGTATTTGTGAGTCCCCCATGTCCTGTAAAGTGGTTCTAGAACCCTGATCAGATTCTGATTTGATTATTTGGAAGGATATTTGGTAGGTGGTGCTTGTGCTTCCCGCTGTCTGTCTGTCTCTCTCCTTGGGGAAGATCTGTTATTTCAAAATTCAGGGTTGCAAAGTGGTGGTTTTCTCAAACTGTTCTTCTTTCCTTACTCTTTGGCTGGAAAATTCTGGTGTAGACTTTTCCCTACCCAGCCCTCCAATACCCTCAGGCACCATTTCTGGAAGAGGCTGTATGCCTGACCCAAGTCTTTTACGGACCAGCTTTCATAGTAGTGGGCTTGTTTCCTGCCATCCAACAAAGGTGGCTAATGAAGGATTTGGGGTTTGTATTTTTAGGTGATTATATGAGATCAAGGAATTTTAACGCATTTATTTTGCTTCATTTCATTCCCTCTCCGTTTTTCTTGTGACTTTCCAGTTGCCTAGTCTTTGGCCAATGGGAACCCTTTGACACTAGACTGTGACAGCTTTGTTTTCAGATATGGCAAGAAGTTTCAGGCTCATTTTGTGTATTTCCTGCCCCATATCTGGAATCTGCTGTTTCCACAAGGAGCCTGGGGTCTGTTGCTTCTGGAATAGTCCTTGTATTTAGGTATTTTCCCTGAACAGAGTAGAGCATTTTTTAAATAAGCAAATTTGTCCTGAGTTCATGCTGGTATTTCTAATCCAAATTTAGGTCTGCATGGTTAATCCAAATTAAGTCTTTGAGATCATGCATCTCTTCCATCTCTGGTACCCCCATCCCATACCCTAGTAGCTGCGAGCAAAACTCCATGCTTGTGTTTTTTAATCCTGTGACATGTACACAGCGTTTTCATATCAGCAGTGCCAGTGCCCATTAACAGATACATGATGACTGAAAGCACTGGGGATTATTTTTATAGATATTTGTCTCTCTGTCCTTAAAATATATCCCATTAGGGATGTACAGTACTTACTTTGTTTTAAACTTATAAAATAATTCTTCTCCATTAGCCTAGGCTGCTGATTTGATATGTTTAAGTTCATTGGTTTCATTTTGCTTTCAAGTTATAAGCATTGAAACTTTTCCTTTTCTTTTTTTTCTTTTTGTCATTGGCACATACCAGGAATCTAACACACGTCTCCAGCATGGTAGGTGAAAATCCTGCCACTGAGCCACTCTCACACCACCCAGAATTGAACCTTTTTCTTTTTTATTTTTTTTAACTTTTTCATTGTATAGTATAAGGCAAACACAAAACAGTGAAATAAAAAAGCATTAGTTTTCAAAGAACTCTTCAACACGTGTTCATGGGACAGATCCCAGAGTTTGTCATGGGCTTCCATATGATCTTCTCATATTTTTTCATCTAGCTGCGCCCGAGTATAGGATGTTAGCGGGCTTAGCTTTTATTTTATCATCACAGTCAACTTTTTTCCTTTTTTTTATGAAAAATAACATATAAACCAAAAAGTTGTAATTTCAAAATACAACACCAAAATTTGCTGTAGAGTGTGCTTCAGAGTTTGACATGGGATACAATTTCACAGCTTTAGGTTTTACTTCTTAGCTTCTCTAAAATACTGTAGATTAAAAGAGATATCAATTTAATGATTCAGCATTCATATTCATTTGTTAAACCCTTTCTTCTCAGTATAACTCCACCATCACCTTTGATCTTTCCATCCCTCTCTTCAGGCGTGTTTGGCCTATGGAATTTCTAAATTTTACATAATGGATGGGTCCATCAATATTATGGGGTAGGGAGATGGAACTATCTGATGTTCTGGAGAGGTTGAGCATGGTTTCAGAACTTATCTGGCCTGTGACCCATCTGGAGGTTGAAGGTTTCTAGAAAGTTACTCTAGTGCCTAGAACCTTTGTGGAATCTTATATATTGCCCTCGGTGTTCTTTAGGATTGGCTGAAATGGTCCTGGTTGGGAGTTGGCAGGTTATGATAGGTAGCAAGGTCTACCTGAAGCTTGCATAAGAACAACTGCTGGAGTAGACTCTTGACTATTTGAACTCTCCCTGCCACTGATAACTTTATTAATTATACTTTTTTCCCCCGTTTTGGTCAGGATGGAATTGTTGATGCCACTGTGTTAGGTCTGGATTCATCCCTGGGAGATACCTCTCACATTGCCAGTGAGACTTTCACACCTCGATGTCCTATCACACCTAGGGGGAGGGCAATGATTTATTTGCAGAGTTGGGCTTAGAAAGCCTGAGGCCAGAGCTGAGCAACAACAGAGGTCCTCCAGAAGTAACTCTTAGGCCTGTCTAACTTTCTCTGCTACCTACATAAGCTTCACAAGAGTAAGCCTCCTGATCAAGGGCATGACCTATTGATTTGGGTGTCCCAAAATTAGACATAGTATCAGGGGATTCCCTGATGGTAATGTTTAATAGTTCCATATTCTTTCCCCCATCCCTCAGGGGACTTTGCCAATACTTTTTGAATATCTGCTTAACATACTCTTGGATGTATCCAGGCATTACAATAATCTATCCAGGATTAGATAGATTTTATTATTCTGTGCTCCCTGTGTTCCAGTTGTTCAAATGAGCAATACAGATAGGTTGAATTAGATTATGCACTACAGAAAATTTCAGTTCCAGAGGTAATAATCCTTTCTTCATTTGCCTCAAAGTGTATGGGTGCTTCTAAATTACAGACACTGTCTTTCTTACCCCTATATTCTGAATTACTTTAACCCCAACCTGTTAGGGTTCATTCTTATCTCTAAATATCAGGTTACATATACAAAATAGCCTTTCAAAATCCAGAAATAATTATCATAACTCCGGATTTAATGTCTCTGTTCTAAAAGCTTACAATCTAGGCCCCTGTTATCTTATGATCATTTTCTAAAAGTGACCATACCATTCACATTCTTTTGTAAGTTTTTATACAATTCCTAGCTATTCTGTATTATAACTCTCTGATTATACCTTTATGCTGCTCCTAAAAGTGGTATCATACATTATTTATCATTTTGTGTCTGGCTAATTTCACTCTGCATTATGTCCTCAGGTCTCATGCAGCTTGTCCTATGCTTTGGGATGTCATTTTCTCTTACTGCTGCATAATATTCCACTCATCTGTTGATGGGCATTTTGTTTGTTTCCATCTTTTGACCAATGTATATAATGCTGCTATGAACATCAGTGTGGAAATGTCTGCTTGTGTCATTGCTTTCAGCTCTTCTGGGTATATACCAAGTAGTGCTATTGCTGGATCATTGGGCAACTTGATATTTTGATTCCTAATGAACTACAAAACAGTTTTCCCTAGTGTCTGCACCATTAGTGCATAAGTGGCCCAGTTACTCCATATCCTCTGCAAAATTTATAGATTCCTGTTTGTCTAATAGCAACCGTTCTTAGAGGTAGGAGGTGGTATCTCTTTGTAGTCTAGATCTGCATTTCCCTTATAGCCAATGAAAGTGAGCATCTCCATGGGTTTATGTGCCATCTATATTTGCTCTTCAGAAAAATGTCTATTCATATCTTTAGCCCATTTTGTGATCGGGCTGTTTCTTCTTTTGTTATTGAGTTGTATGCTTTCTTTGTATATACAGGAAAACAAACTTTTGTCCAATATGTGATTTCCCAATATTTTCTCTCATTGAGTTGGCTTCCTCTTCACTTTTTTTTACAAATTGTTTTGAGTTGCAGTAGCATTCAATTGTGAGGAGTTCCCATTTGTCTATTTTTTCTTTTGCTGCCTGTGCTTTGGGTATAAAGTTTAGGAAGCAACTTCCTATTACTTAGTGTTGAAGATGTTTCCCTGAATTTTCTTCTAGAAGCTTATGGTGCTAGTTCTTACATTTTAATTTTTGTGTAAGGTGTAAGTTAGGAGTCCTCTTTCATTCTTTTGGCTATTGATACCCAGTTCTTCTGTGCCTAATTATTGAAAAGACTATTCTGTACCTGTTCAGAAGATTGGCGGTTTTGTCAAAATCAGTTGAACATAGATTTGGTGATGACATGTCAGTCTTCAGTTTGGTCTCTTTACCTGTGATTGGTTTGGAGATCTTCTATTTCTTCCTGAGCCAAAAGAGCTTGTTTGTGTGCTTCCAGGAATTTGTCCATTTCATCTAATGTATTTGCATATAGTTTCATCTATGTATTTCATCTATATATTTGCATAGGGTTTCATCTATATATTTTATCTTTATATTTGCATACAGTTCTTCATAGTATCATCTTATGATTTCTTTTATTTCTTTAGGTTCTGTGGTAATGTACCCTTCTCATTTCTAGTTTTGTTTACTTGCATCCTCTCTCTTTTTCTCTTTGTCAGTCTTGCTAATGGCCCACCAATTTTATTGATTTTCTCAAATAACCAACTTTTGGTTTTATTGACTCTTTCTATTCTTCTTTTGTTCTTGTATACATTTATCTGTGCTTTAATCTTTGTTATTTCTCTTTTTCTATTTGCTTTGGGGTTAGTTTACTGTTCTTTCTCAAGCTCATCTGCATTTGCTCTAAAGTTCTCGATTTTTGCTCTTTCTTGTTTTTCAATATAGGCATTTAGGGCAATAAATTTCACTCTCAGCATGGCCTTTGCCACATCCCATAAGTTCTGATAAGTTGTGATTTCATTTTCATTCACCTCCACATAGCTACTGCTTTCTCTAGCAATTTCTTCTTTAACTGACTGGTTCTTTAAGGGTACATTTTTGAGCTGCATATATTTGTGAATGTTCTCGTTCTTTGGTGGTTATTGAGATCCAGCTTCATCCCATTGTGATCAGAGAAAGTGCTTTGAATAATTTCAGTGTTTTTAAATTGATAAAGAAATGTATTGTGCCCCATCATATGATCTCTCCTGGAGAATGTTCCATGAGCACTAGAGACAAATGTATATGCTTGGGCTTTGAGGTACAATGACCTATATATGTCTGTTAGGTTTAATTCGTTTATCAAGTTATTTAACTTCTCTATTTCCTTGTTGGTCTTTTGTCTGGGTGTTCTATCTATTGTGGTGAGAGGTGTATTGACGTCTCCCACTATTGTTGCTGAAACCTCTATCGCTCCCTCCAGTTTTCCCAATGCTTGTCTCATGTACTTTGGAGCTCCTTGAATGGGGGCGAGAACATTTCTGAGTGTTATGTCTTCTTGCTGAATTGATCCTTTAATTAGTATATAGTGTCCTTCTTTATCTCTTATGATGTCTTTACATTTACCATCTATTTTGTTTGATATTAGTATTGCTACTCCTGCTTTCTTTTGCTTACAACATGCATGGAAAATCATTTTCTATCTTTTTACTTTGAAACAATATTTTATCCCTGTGTCTACGATGAGATTCTTAGAAGTAGCATATAGGTGGGTTATGTTTCTTAATCCGTTTTGCCAATTTGTATCTTTTAATTGGTAAGTTTAGTCCATTACCAGTCAAAGTTATTACTGAAAAGACGTTTCATGATTCCACCATCTTATATTATTTATTTTGTTTGTCAGATCTATATGTTCCTTTCCATCTTCCTCTTTGTATTATTTAAGTTACCCTTAGTGATGCTCTTCAATTCTATGCATTCCTGTCAACGTCCATCTACTGTCCTTTTTTCAGTTGGCAGAGCCCCTTTAATTTTTCTTGTAGGGCTGCTCACTTGTTGACAAATTCTTTCAGTACTTCTTTGTCTGTGAAAACTTTAATCTCTCCCTTAATTTTAAGGATGATTTGTCTGGTTATAGAATTCTTTGTTGGAAGTCTTTCTCTTTCAGGAACTTGACTATATCATACCACAGCCTTCTCACCTCAGGGTGCTGCTTGGGGAGTCTGAACTCCGTCTATTTTGGTTCCACTTGTATATAGCAGATTGTTTTTCTCTTGCCACTTTCAGGATTTTCAGCTTCTTTTCCACATTTGACAGGCTGATTAGTATGTGCCTTGCAGAAGGCCAATTTGGATTTATTCTGTTTGGAGTTTGTTGGGCTTCTTTGACTTATATATTTATGTCCTTTATGAGGGTTGGGAGTTTTCCCCCATTATATCCTTGACTGCTCTTCCAAGCCCTTTATTTCTTTCTTCTCATTCTGGGACACCATTCAGTCTTATATTTGTTTGTTTTGTTTGGTTTATCATTTCCATGTGTTCCAGTCCAATTTTTTCCATCTTTTTTACCATTCGCTGTTTTGAGTCTTTGAAATCAATGATCCTGTCCTCTATTTCACTTGACCTTTCTTCTGTCTCTTCAAATTTAGTGTTGCATATCTCCAGTATGTTTTTTATAAGGTCAACAGAGTCTTTAATATCTGTGAAATCTGCTGTTTTTCTATTTATTCTTTCAAGTTCCTCTTTATGCTCTTCTGTGTCTTCTCGATCTCCTTTAGGTCATTTGCTATCCCTCTTATTTTATTACATAGAGTCATATGAATATCTTTGCTTAGTTGTTACAATGTCTGTGTCTTCTGGTAGTCTAATTTGTTCGTTAGGCAGGCGATATCTGTCTGGATTCTGATATGCTCAGTGATATTCTGCTGCCTTCCCTGCACGTAACTATCTTGATTGACTTATTTGGGGAATTGATTTCTTTCAGTATTCTAAGGCCTTGTGTTTGCTGTATGGTTGTACAGCAGAGAGCAGGACACAGCACGGGGCACTAGTTTGGAGATTTGTTTCAGGGCATGTATGGATGCAGTTTTGGGATGTTATGCTGGTGCTTGTGATTGTGAGTGTCTTGCTGCCAGGGAAGATGTAGCTGTGCAAGTGCACCCTGCTGCGGTCGTAAACCTGGTGAGTGCTGGTCTAAGGCATGGGGCACCTCGTGCACAGGCATAGAGCTATGGCAGCAGGTTAGCTTTACTACTGTGTGGATTGGAGGCAATGTGACCGACTGCACAGGTCAATACTTTCACAGAGCCGGGAAGTGAGGCTGAGGGCTGTGCACATGTGCAGTTCTAGGACTGCTGTAAAGTGTGGGATCCAGACCTGAATGATGTGATTGGGAACCCGGGTGCATGTGTCTCTCTTGGAGTGCCATAAACAAATGCAAAGAGATCAGGCATGTTTTTGTGAAACTGTCAGACACTATGGACTAGAGTCAGGTATAGCCTAGGTATGGAGGTTGGTGCCAGCAGAATGTATGCACTGGAAACAAACTGCTTGGAACAGGGAGTGGGAGGCAGTGCTCAGGAGGTGTGCAGGAGAGGTGGGTTGAGCTACACCTTAGGTGGGGTTGAAGGGAAGTTATGTGCACTAGTACCTGGAGGGGTGGCGTCATCTGATGTGCAGGAAATGGAAGCAGGTGATACGGGTTGGGTGCATGGGGTGTGGGGTGAGTTGCCGGTCATGGGGCTGTGCAGGTGAGGGGAGCACACACAAGGAATACAGCCAGGCTTACTACCTGGTCCCATGTTCCCATTCATGCATTCCCGTGGGGTCCATGCCTTCACAGCAGCCTCCAGGTTTCTGCCTTTCAGATCCTTGGTATCTGCAGACAGGGCTGCCCCAGGTGGTGCAGAACCTCTCCCAAGTCAGCTACATTCCTGAATCATGACTGCAGTCGCCCTCCTCTCCCTTCTCTAACTCTCCCATGCAGCAGGGCTCATCTTGAGCTCCTCTAGTCAGCTGTCTCCCTGGAAGACCAGCATTGAAACATTTGGTTTAATTTTTTCTTTGTGTGACATATTCACATGGCTTCAAGGCCAAATGTTCCAAACCAGGACTGTTCAGAGATACAGGGCTTCTTTGAAACTCTCAGAGATTTTACAGTTAATTTTAACTGCCAGATCTTGTACTAGTTTATTATACATTTTTATCAATAAGGTTTACTTCAACAAGTAGTTATAGGCCAGGTCCCAGAGTTTGTCAGGGCAACCATATGATCTGAGATGATACTGTGGGAACTGCTGTCAGATGATGGGATCCTGAGTTGGCAGAAGCCAAGTGGCAGCACTTAATCAGCAAAGACAGGGTGGATGGGGCTATTCCAATAGACAGCAGAATCAAAGCAGGGATCAGAACAATTTGACCTGCAGAAATTTGTGTCATTGGCTTGTCAGTCATGAGCTACCTAGGAATACAATAGATGGGCAGTCTACTAAATTCTTGTTCAATCTGCAGAAAAAAAGACTTCTAGGTCAAGAGAAAAGAAGTCTCACATGAATTACCAAAGCATAGAGTCACAGCCCCTTAGTCAATTTTCAGACTTGAGACAATTTATAGACCCAGAGCCCCTTGAATGAAAGGGAGGCCACGTCTCTCTGGGTGAGACAACAGTTACACTGTCAGAAATTTATGCTATTACTCTTTCTCCAAGCCTTCCCCAAGAAGACCGATGGCCTTTGACCAGGGCAACAGTGCACCGGGGAAAAGGAAACGATCAGATATTTTGGGGATTATTAGACATTGGTTCAGAAGTGACATTAATTCCAGGGG
>PVIY010032123.1:0-29244 GCA_004026745.1 Myrmecophaga tridactyla
AAATATAATCATGATCATAATCACATTTTCAAGCTCAGGAAAAAAAAAAAAAAGAAAAGAAAACATGCTGTTGATTTTAGGGAACAAATATTAGCACATTTAAAATGCCGGCCCAAGAATTCACTTTAAAAGGCTTTAAAAATTCTTTTAAGCCAAAGATGACATTGGTCTCCTCCTAAATACTGCTCAGAAACCCCACAAAAATGCCAAGGAAGCCAGAACAAGCCTTCAGAGGAAGCCAGGCTGGAAAGAAGCTTGCTAGACAAAGCTAATAAAAGTTACCTACAGACAGCTAATGGTAAACACAAGTAGGAGTATCCTCTACGGTTGATTCAATTTTGCACAATTTTTTTTTTCTCCAACAGCTGGTAAAGATACGGTTTTAAAAAAAAAAGACTGGCCAAGGGTTTGTTTTGTAACATTAATTGTAGCCAATATCCTCATTCCATGGTAGTTTTTATCATGGGCCTTAAGTTCTCTGAGTAATAGAGGTAGGTCCCTGGGAACTGGCCACATTAAGATAACACCTTCCGCCTCAAGATTTTACTTCATCTTCCTGGCTACCGAAGAAAATGTCTCACATCAGTCAGTCCTGACAGCCTTAAAAATTCTACTGCATTCAGGATAAACAATACTTCGGCTGGTTTGAAAAGATGTTTCTTAGACAGCCCGGCTACCTCCTACGCCGTAAGAGTTTCAAAGAGGGCTATAAAGAGACTGACAGCTGCTTGAATTCAGAACTAGAAATTAAAATAAAAGCTATTAGAAGTGAAGAAAAAAACCCACACCACAGGGAAACAAGCTTTAAAGAATTTTTCTTTCTTCTATAAATTCTAGTTACCTGCCATGAACTTCTTTTCACCACAGAAGCAGCTAAGTATTATTATTTTTTTTTGAAGGAGTTAAATAAGCTTTTTCCCCCTCCAAAGAAAGGGTGGGGGTGCTGTTCATCCCACACAGAAGTGTATTTAAGATTATATTATACAGGGCGGGCCACGGTGGCTCTGTGGGCAGAGTTCTCGCCTGCCATGCCGGAGGCCCAGGTTCAATTCCTGGTGCCTGCCCATGCGAAAAGAAAAAAAGATTACATTATACAGAAAGTCGTATAAGAAGTTGCCTTTTGCTTTGTCACAAACATGACGGGCGCAGGGCTCCTTGGGACGGTTCTGGGCAGGTGGCTTCCATGACTGATAGAAGCCCTGCAACTCAATTACAGCCCTGACGTTTCTGGCTGCCTTTTCCAACCACTGATCTCATCACCGTAAAAGTGAGTTAAGAAATAATCCATCTACGTACACCATCAACTGATTCAAGTCTAGTCTTAGATTCAACTTCCCAGCACAGTAATTCCATGTCAGGAAATAGCACAAGGCCTCAGCAGTCAGGAAAGCTATTATCCTGAACCCAGCCATTAGCTGTCAGCCAAAAAACGGTATGAATCAAGAGAAGAAACATTGCGGAGCTGAAGGCAAAGATCTGCTTGTACCCAGTTTTACCTGGGTTGATTATAATTCTGTCTCAAGCAGGTGAGATATGTCTGCAGGGAAGCACCGAGCTGGAGAATGCCACTGAGAATCCACGCCAATGGTAGTTTCACAGTCTCTCTACACATATGTTCTAGTTTGCTAGCTGCCGGAATGCAACACACCAGAGACAGATTGGCTTTTAATAAAAGGGGATTTATTTTGTTAGTTCTTCAGAGGAAAGGCAGCTAACTTTCCACTGAGGTTCTTTCTTATGTGGGAAGGCACAGGATGGTCTCTGCTGGTCTTCTCTCCAGGCCCCTGGGTTCCAACAACTTTCCCCAGGGTGATTCCTTTCTGCATCTCCAAAGGCCTGGGCTGAGCTGTGAGTGCTGAGATGAGATGTGCTGAGCTGCTTGGGCTGGGCTAGGTTGCCCTCTCTCATTTAAGCACCAGCCAATTAAGTCAAACGTCACTCATTGCAGCAGACACGCCTCCTAGCCGACTGCAGATATAATCAGCAACATATGAGGTTCATGTACCATTGGCTCATGTCCACAGCAACAGAACTAGGTGCCTTCACCTAGCCAAGTTGACAACTGAATCTAACTACCACAACATAGAAGTGCCATGGTAACATTTTGGGGAGGACAGCGTAGTTACAACTCACTTAGGAAAGCATGTTTTCATGGGGAGCATTTTGTAAAGATACTTTTTTGGGCGCTGAGTTCAGAGACACAAAGGCAGCACGGATGTCAGCTATCTGCCCTTGACTTCTACTGAGATACATGCCGCCTAGGATAGTGGCTGCCTCCCTTCCTTTAACATGGATCTACAAAGCAAGACAGACAGGTGTTTGAGAGGTAAGCACGAGAAAAATGAGTCCTATGGTTCACAATTATGAGGATATTCTTCTCTACCAAAGCATAGCATTTTACTGATGATTTAATATTTCTCTCTTTCCACTGACTTTCCATATACACTATATGAATATAATTTACACTAATTTTACTAAACCTATTTTCCCAATCAATTACATACAAGAACATGTATTAAAGACACTAACAAAATGAGACTTTTTTCCAACCCTCTGAAGAAAAGATGGTCTAAATATTTTAAAACTCATGGAAAAAAAACTTTCTATGAAAAACACAATGGTAATTTTACCCACGAACCTAAAACGTGGCTGGTGACAATCTTTCTGATAATCTGCTTTCACCTCCTGCCTCTATTCAGTTAAGAAGTCACAAAATTTGCTTTAACATACTTTCCACTCTCCCTCTGCTTTTCCATTTCTAGAGCTGATTCAAACCCACATCACACTAAGCCTAAATTTGTTGACCAGCCTTTTACCATGAACTTCCTCATTCCTACAGACAGAGTAAGTCAGATGAAATTTCATTAAAATTACTTTTAATATCTTACAACTCTAGTCTGTTGCTGAGTACTACTCAGTGTGGCAACTGTTATCGTTTTAAGCATCAGGGACTTTTCTCTAGCTTTCAGAATCACGATAAACAACAGGAGCTAGCATCTGAGCACTTACTATGTGCCTGGCACTGTGCTATGCAAATTCAATACTTCAATTTTTCTCAACTAGCCTAGGTGGAAGATACCAATATCACCCTAGTTTTATAGTTAAAAAGTAACTCTCCGAAAGGTAAGCTATTTGCCCATAAGTTAAGGGTCAGCATTCAAACGCCACAGCCCAAGCTTCTAACCACCCATTCTTTATGCAGAAGTGCCGACATCTCATCAGGCCCACTCTCTCTCACTGCCTAGCTCTGTCTTGCTCCCTGCTGCTGCCGTGCCTTCGTTCATGCTAATTCCCTCACCTAAAATGGTTTTCCAACCAACCACCAAAGTGGCTCAGCCCAAGGAAGAGTCTTTCCATGAACCCTTCCTTACCTACTGCAGGCCCAGCGTTCCCTTCCTCAGAGCTCACACAGCCCATCACACGCCACTGGGCATTTACTGCCATATGGTCTCATATTTCACTATATGCTGGTATTTAAACTGTGAGTAGAATACAAACTCCTTGAAAGTAGAAATCCTGTGTTGCATGACTAGTATACAAAAGCTCTGCGACAGATATCTGTTAATTCTGATTTTAGCATCAAGTACTATAAAAATCACTAATGAAAGAGGTAAAAAGAAAAAAAATCAACCTCCGAACTGTTAATGGCATTCCATATTTTAGGATTCAAAATCTATATTTTAAAAAACCTTAAGTGGCCTTCTTTCTAGTTTTCTGTTCTCTTGCTCATGCCTCTGATTCAACCAGATTCTTTCAACCTACCTGAGGTGGTTAATTTATATCAACATTATTACTCTCACTGACATATGCCATTTAAATGTAATCACTCACATTCTAATTGAGCATTTTTAGGCTGAAAGGAATCGATATATGACTTGTTAGCCCGACTCTGATTTTAGAAACTGATTCAATTCAGGACATGTCCCTATTTAGAAAAGAAGGGAAATGATGATGTCTCAAGAATGCCTTGTTCTTTATCCATCTTCTGGTCAACAGGAGTGCGTATTTTTATTTTTTGCTTACAAGTGCTACACAGCCCCACCATGGTACTGAACACACTGTAGGACTACAATAGCAGATTTCAGTAAAATGGGCTGCAATGAGCACATCTAGAATCCAAATGCAAAGGAGCCAACACAACCTCACCCAGGTAAGGCCTACACTAAAGTAATATCAAATCAGCTAATTGGCTTGCAAGAGAATTTTGTTTTGGACTCACTATAAACCCATAATTTTTAGTTGCCTAAATAAATAAATTGTTATATCACATACAAAAAAAGATAGGCACAGAATACAAAGTTACCCAAGAAGGTACAAATAAAAACTAGTCCTGCCAACGTTTAGTTCTGTTTAAAAACAGAGATAGCATAAGCAGAGAAGTAAAAATTCAAATGGTTATCCTTTCCTTCTTCCCCCCAGCCCCCTACCCCCCCCAAAGCTTCTTTTAAATTTTTTGTTGTGTCCCAAATGAAAAATAACAAAGATCACCTTTGCCTCATATAGCATCATGAACTTCACTGTATTGGGGGGAATGAAAACAGCCTCTCTTTATCTAAGGGGTAGTAGGGACAATTTGGGGTGGGCAAGAAAAAATAAACATCCAACATACACCAAACTTTTTCAGAGTTACTTTACTACTAGTTATAAGGAAATAAAATCACAGAAGGACAACTTCAGAATGAAATGAAAACAAACCTTTGATTTTAATCTTCTTTTTAGCACTTGGCAACTGGTCTCGTATTTTCTAGGGTGGCATAGATGCTATTTCACAGCAACTAACTTAGCCTAATCTACCTAGCTTTGAAGTCTGTGAGATTAGTACATGCTTTATGAAACTGAACAATATGTTTTCCTACAAAACAATAAAAGGCAAGAATTTTAGTAAGGACTTGATGGCTACTCTACTGGAAGAAATCTAAATACAATATACATTTTGGTTCATATTACTCATCAATAAGCAAATAATTGGTCATCTGCAAATAATAAGTTTTTCATATCATTTAATCATATATTACAAAGAAAACTATTGAACTTTTGGTACACTTGGTATGGCTAAATGTGTCAATGCCAATTAATATCTTTATTAAGATAAACAGGCTAAGGTTCTTTGGTTAAAGTGGTCATTTCTCAATTTAGGGGTGAAGGGGTGGGAGGCTAAGTAAAAACAAAAATCATGTGCAACAGCAAAGGACTTTCTCTTATTTCACAGCAGCTAGGATTCTCCAGCACCACTGCAGCTCATGCTAAAAGGCTGGTTGACACTTTGCTGATAACTCTTTTTAAAAACTGCCTGACTGCGGCAGGCTGAATTATATAATCCAGACAAAATATGTTCTTAATCCTCACCCGTTCATATGGGAGTGAATCCACAGTAAATAGATTTTTGCGGATGTTATTTTTAGTTAAGGTATGGCCAGCTAAACCAAGATGGGTCTTAATCCTGTTACACCAGAGGCCTTATAGAGAGGAAGCCACTGGGAAAAGACAGAAGCTGGAAATCAGTGGTAACCTGGGACAGAAAGGAGCTTCACCAGGAGCCTAGGAGCCCACAAATCCTTGGCAGGTAGCCCCAGAAGTTAGTCTTCAGGGAGAGAGCACCACCTTGCTAATGTTTCCATTTTGGACTTCTCCTAGCCTTAAAAGTCAAGCCAATATGGGGGGGGACACGGTGGCTCAGCAGGCAAGAATGCTCACCTGCCATGCCAGAGGACCTAGGTTCAATTCCCGTTGCCTGCCCATATTAAAAAAAAAAAAAAAGTCAAGCCAATAAATTCCACTGTTTAACGTGATTGCATGATTGTGAAAACCTTGCATCTGATGCCCCATTCATCTACGGTATGGTCAGATGAGTAAACAAAATATGGTTAAAAAAAAATCAACAATGGGGGAGCAAAGGTTCAAATAAATTGGTTAGTTGGAAATATTAGTGGTCAATGAGAGGGAGGTATGAGTTTTTCGTTTTTATCTCTTTTTCTGGAGTGATAAAAATGTTCTAAAAATGATCATGGTGATGAATACATAACTATGCCATGATACTGCAAGTCACTGATTGTACACCATGTATGGAATGTTTTTATGTTAAGAATGTTTGCGTTTGTATGTTGTTTCAACAATAAAAAATCTAAAAAAAAAAA
Source organism: Myrmecophaga tridactyla (assembly GCA_004026745.1). NCBI lineage: Eukaryota > Metazoa > Chordata > Mammalia > Pilosa > Myrmecophagidae > Myrmecophaga > Myrmecophaga tridactyla. The sequence goes on from PVIY010032123.1 coordinate 6,135, forward strand.
AAAATTGCATTGTTTAAGCCAATCCATTGTGTGATATTTGTCATAACAATCTAGCTAAACTGAGACACCGATACTGAATTGAAAGCAACTCTAAGTGTTTTACGGAGTCACTGTTTGGTACATCAAATAAGCTGATACTCTACTCAGGGGTACACAGTGCGGGTAAAGCCGCACACAAACCACTTCACCCACGTACCCATCAGTAATCAAATCACAGAGCTGAAGAAATTCTCCAGTTATCCAATCTAGTTCCTCAAATCTTGGCAGACAGTCTAGCTAACATTTAAGCAAAAACTATTCGTTCTGCATTTAAGTAAGTCAAAGTTAACTTTTACTACAATGAGAAAATTGGGGGGTAGGAGAATATTTGCATTTAAACCTATCAGATTCACAGAAACTAGGAAAAATTATCAACCAAAATCATTAAAAAATTACATAAGCATGGGAAGTGACTCTATAAGAAAAAATACAAACTAGGTTAATCTTTTTTGAAATCTTCAAGTAGAACTGACAATTAGATAATTCACACTATTGAAAATAACTGTAAAGTATTAATGGGAGGAATATGACCTTTTTTAGAGTAGGATGTTCAATGTTATATGATATTCTGTAACCTGAAAACATTTTTAACATCCTTTCCATGCAGTCTTCCTTTCAAAAGTGTATTGACCACCTCTCTTCTCTTCATTTCCCAATTTTTTTAGAATATGCAAAATATGAAAGCTGATGAGAAAATACAGACCCTACTTTGTTGTCTCTGAAATAACTCTTTTCACATAACTTAGGTTTCATTAAAACTTGGCTAGAAATAACAGTGGGAGGATACCAATAATTTTTTATTGCTTTATCTTATGACCTCTAAGATAAAATAAAATCACTCCATGACCAAAACTCATGGGTTTTCCTGATCTGACAGCTTTCTAAATAAACCCCAGGCTGCAATCAAGAAGATTAATGTCAAGTTGTAAAATACTTCATAAAACACAAAATGTAGGATAAAACATCAAGAAAATAATGAACATAAAAACAGACTAAAGGAGTTAAATATTAACAATATTTTCCCTTAAAATCAAATAATTTTTAAGAATTATTTCAACACCTAACAATTAGGAAACCTATACTTGTACACCATCTTGAGTATTTCCATAAAAAGATGAACTGAATACCACTACAGCAGCATCTCACCCATTAAGAACCAATGACTAAAGAATGGAACACAACATAAATCTGATTGGATATTATGATTCAATTCCTAAAAGTACCAAAAAAGTAGAATGTGATTCTGAGACAAATTTTCCTCTTGGGTTATTTCTTTATGAAATACAGTCCATTTAATTTTGCTCAGGGGCCAATCAATTTAGGTACTATTCTACGGCGTTCTGATTTCTTCCTTACCTCCTACTTCCCAACACTTGCTTATTTCACTGTTTATTAACACTTCTACCAGAGGACAAGTGAGACATAAGAGAAGGTGCAATTCAAACCAGTCAGTTTTACTCCTTATTAGCAACTCTGTTGAGAAAGAGTCAAAGTGAGAAAAGAGAGAGAGAACACAAAAGTTAGCTGGGATCAGAAGTTGCAACTAATGTCTAAAGAGAAGCTCTGAATTATGGGTTGATTTTCATGACTATGCCTTCCTCTGGAAAATAAAGACTTGACTGTCAAATGAATATTTCCGTCATATGTATCATTGTCCTATGCAATTTAAAAGAATATGGTAGTCCCTTGCTGTCGCTATATTCAAGCATCCTGAGCCCTTCTGCAAACACCTCCAAGCCAGTTGAGGGGAACAGAGAAATCACCTGCCTTGCCGGTACCTTTGATATTTATTACCTGGTATTAGATTATATCGCTGCTTATAATGAAAGTATTATATTTATTTCCTTCCTCCCTCTGACGATCATCTCACATTTCCAAACTAATACAGCCTCGGTAGCTTGCAAGGATAATAAATAAATAAATAAGAAAGTAGGAAGAGAAGGGGAGGCAAGACGAATGAAGGCCAATTTCAAATTCAGAAAACACTCTCAGCAGAGTAAAGCCCCACCACAAAACAGTCACAGTTGCAGACATGATCTGAAAATTCAGTTTCTGAGACAGCGGCACCTTTTTCTCCACACCGATAAGCATGTGATCCAAATCAGCAATCGGTGCTCTCCATATGGCTCACAGTCTTATTCTGCAAGGATCAGTGTTGAAAATTCAGACTATCAGGTTCTCTTTAAAAACTGAGCAAGCAATCTGGCAACATCGAGACTGTTTTGCCACATGGCAACAATCAGCTGGGACACGGCAGCGTGGATGGGACGTGAGCGTGTCCATTCCTCAGAGTCCCACTGCAGCTCAGGTGACAGAGCCTGGCTCCCACAGACAGGTCAATCTGCCACCCTGCCGAATAATGTCAGTATTCTGCCTTATGAGGCTGGCCCCCCAAAATGAGACGAATAAAGTGCAGTAGCCGTAAACTCCAGGACAGTGGTGAACTGTGCCTTTAATCTGGATGCATTTAACATTAGATTCTATCAGCTCCTCTCATAAAAGATCTGCTTTAATTTTAGTTCCCCTTCCATTTGTCTCAGGGTTATGTAACCTCACAGGAGGTCACACAAGCCTCCCAAAAAAGAAATTTAAGCTGTCTTTTAAAAATAAAAAAAGAACCGTGCATCACAAAGACAAACACAAAACTGAAGCTTGCATTTTCTTCCTGACAAGGAAGCTTTACCCTCCCTTTAAGAAAATTATCTTCTTAAGAGAAAAAGAAATTAAAACATGAAATACGAAAAACTGTGGCCTGTCCTGAGGACACATGATATGCCACATTCTCAGCATGCTGTGAAACTGAAAAATATAATTAACATCTTACCATCTTCCAACTCAAGGCAAAGATTATATACGGCCACGGGTCTCTTATTCCTTTGTCCCTGTCTCTTCGATTGCCGTGGTGGAGCATTTGGGGGCGACGACGACAGGGACACGGGCTCAGGCAATGTGGCATCAGGCAGGGTCCTAAAAATCTGCCAAAGAAAGCATAAAGGACATTAATTGTGTACCGTGAACAGAAATCCATGCACTGCAACATTCAAATCAACAAACAACATTTGATTTAGGTTTCACTCAAGAGAAGCTGGAGCCTCAAATCCATACCTTCAAATTCTGCATATAGATCATAGGCCTTGCATTTCTTTTTCAAAAGAAAATTTCAAAATAGATTTCTGATTAAAATTAAGTGAAAGCATCTCAAATCATTATATTTCAAATAAATCCAATCCAAAACTTACAGAATAAAAAAGATGAAAAAAAATAGAAAAGTAAATAAAAGAGATAATTATCTTTAGCAGATAAAGACAACACCACAACTCTTCATCTCCAAAGAAAATAGCCAAGATGAAACATTAAAACCATGTATTACATTAAGTTTCATCTGGGGTTCTATTTATGCCAAAATGCTATATAAACAAACATATGGCTACAAATGTTTCTTAGGCTTTTAAAAAGTAGGATTTTCTGATGAAATCACCTTTTGGAAGCCCATTTGTATCTTCATAACATGTTCTGTAGATTTTACCAATACATTTAATACTTTCTAGCTTCTCTTAATCATCTCCCCTTCCATTTAAGAAACCTAGAATGTTAGCACCTTGATTTATTTACAATATGTCATACCTATATTGGCAATAAGAACATTCATTAAAGCTTCTTTGCTTAACAATCTTTTTTCTTTTGAGAAAAGCAATCTGTGCCATAAAAGGAAGCATATTTTACAGTGGTGACACCCAGCAAGCCTTCTAAAGCTGCCAAGGCCAGAGTTCAGAGGCTTCTTATCACCAGCAACACTGGAGACCCTTTGGTCTCCAATGAAGTCATAAAATAAAATCTCTAAATAGTTAGAGATATCAACCTAAGGCTAATGATACTGCCTCTCCAGAGGGCTGACATTCCTCAGGTGGCAGCAGGGAACAGAATGCAAGCCAGCTAGCTTGAAACAAAGCATAAATGTAAAATTCACAATAAAAGGCACTGCACAGAAGTCCCCTAGCTGTAAAACAATTATAGTTTATGCAATTAAGTAAAAACAGGCACAGGGCCTGGGTATACCAGTAAAGGGTATCACTTGCATACATGTATCACGTTTAATAACTAACAACCATGTTGGAATTTTAATTGCACAGTCTAAAAGCGCTCACCTAAAAACTACTACATATATTATAAAAATAAACATTTCCGACAAACACTATTTGCTTTCTAGTACTATACTGCCCCCTTATGTGTAAACTGAATTTAAAAAAATGATTTAAATTACTGTGGACAAATATTTGCTAGTGAAAATTTAATTTGGTGCTCCAACTGGTAACCCGCTAACACCACATTTCCACAGAATCTGTGTTCCAAAAAGACCCTCTGGCAAATAGCAAACTACTTATTCTCTACTGCCTAGACTATTGTCCACAGCTGGATTTACTGCCATCTGTCATTGTTCAAATTAAAGAAGGCTGTAGGATGTGGAGGGAGAAAAGGAGACCAGTTAGGGTAATGACAGTAGGATAATGGTTAAGGAGAGGAGAGAAGACGGGAAAACATAATTCCATGAAAGAACATGGCTCCTGTGACTAACGACATTTGGAATAGCTCTTTGATCTTTACAAATATGGCAAATGTCTCTACAATGTTACTGGAATAGGAAGCAAAACGATGCACAAAGCCGGTACATTCAACGATTTAACAAACAATGGAAAAGTTGCATCCCAAGAACTGGCACTGGAGAGATAATAATCTTTCTACAAGATCAATGCTGACAAGAAAGGTGCAAAAGCTGAAAACACTTGTTTTAATCCCTCCTCCACCAGGGGACGTGGGGGAAGAAGGGGTGGCCTCAGTCAGCAGAGCCAAACTTGGGGTAGGGGGGGAATGGGCCCCAGGAGAGTCACTCTGCGCTGCCAGGGGGGTTGAGCCGAGTCCTTTCCTGCACCTCTGTCCAGACCTCAGGGATCTGAGGTCCCAAACTTGGGATCTCCAGAAGATTTAAGGCACTGCTTAGTTTACACCAGAATATCTGGGAACTGGGCCTGGGCTTAGGTTTTCCTTTCATTTGCGTTTGGTTTGCATTTTAAAACTCACCAGGTCGTTGTTTCCTTTAACCATGATTGAGAAACCCTAATTCCATGGTCTCGTCGGACTCAAATCAAAAATCAGTACGCCAGAAAATAAACTTCAGAAAAAGTGTCACTGGACAGGCGTAGTCCTCCCTTTCCAGGTCCTGGGTAGGAGTGAAACGTGTCAAAGTTTCTCAATTTCGTTCTAAGGACAAGTACCAAATCCCAGAGGCTAAACTGAGAGAGCGCTACCCTGGCTGTCAAGTCTTACAGCGAGGTAAATTTACACATATTCCTTAAACTACCTCGTTTTCTCATCTGTAAATCAAGGCCTCCACAACTATATCTCAAGGATTAAATGAGAGAATGTTTTTTAAAATGTTTACATCAGTGCTTGGCATACAGTAACCAGAAATGAACTGATATTTGTACTATGATCATAAACTGTAAATAACAAAAATAAAAATTCAAACCCTGCTCAACCACCATATTAACAGGGCACTAATTTCCTTAGACCCTGGATGATCCCCAAATTAAATGCTTTAAGGGCAGTCACAGTGTTTTGGAAAAGGACAACACGCAATGTGCTAAAGGGAAGCAACAAATGGAGCACCTTTTCAATTCTCTTGTAGCCTGGAGTAAAAAATAAAATAAAATAAACATATTGTATGTTTATTTATGCACTTTAGCACTAAAATTTTAAATTTAACTTACTTCCTATATCATTTAATATATTTAACAATTCATAAGCACCAACTGGGCAGCAGGCTTTCTCTGAAGCACTTTAATAGTCTCAAAAACCAATGAGGTATTTTCCCACCCTACCCCATTGTACAAATGATAAAAGCTCCAAGAGTAAGAAATCATCTCAGAGGTCTACAGTTTGGAAATGGTGGTAAAGGTTTCTGAAATCCCAAATCTACAATTCCAAAGACGCTTGTGGAAAAACAGTAATATTATAATGTATATGACAAACAAAATTCAGCTCTTAGGGAAAAAATCGCCAACTATCACTTTTTCGTATGTTTAGAAAGAGTAAAACTGGAGAATATCTCTATAAATCACTGAACAATAGCCTTCTAGATGCTTCAAGAATGCATTTCCTCTTTTATCCCTTAACCTCATCTTCCAATGCACTGGCCTCAGTTCTAAATTCTTTTTTTTGTTTGTTTAAGTTACAAAACTCTGCTTTCATGATTCTCTCTGAAAGGCCAGAAATTATTTAAGAGGGTATGCTTTCTGATCTACAAAAAGATGAAATATTAAAGCTATTTACTTTAAAATTTTAACATATTTTTTGGCAATCTGATTCTAGAAGTTAAAATTTAGCTTACCTAGTTCTACAGTGCCAAGATTTGTGGTATCTCTAAACACAACATTGGTTTTTCACCTCTAGAACCACTGTACGAATGCAAATTCTTTTATCACCCAGGTTTCTTTCCCAAATCACTTTACTTCCCTAACTTCACCAGAATCACCTCATGTTACCTTTGTTCTAGGGTAGAAAAACTCACCTTAAGCAATCCTAAAACTCAAGAGATGAGTTTCAAAACTTCATTTTTCTCAGGGTAGAAAATTTCTTCACTGCACCCACGTATTTACAACATAAGAAAAACGCAAATCAGACAACCCTACAAGAAAACAACAAAACTCCACACGCAGGCCTGTCAGGTAAGGACACACTTATTCAGGCTTCCTAAGAGCGCTAGCACAAACAGGAGTCTGGCACTGCTCTGCGGAGCCACAGATCCCTCAGACACAACAAAGGGGATGCTGACGCCCATGGAACCCAGCCATGCTCTCAGGTATAAATACCTCCCGAGTCGCTCATGCTCCACTTCCAGGAGCCACACGCAGGGTGGCTGGGCCACTTCTGCCAGAAGCACTTTGCAGAGAGCAGCACAGAGGAGGGTCTTTGTACCCAATGTGCAATCCTACAGCACTCGATGCAGCCAAATCAATCAATCAATATTCTGGCTAAAAGAAATCAGGGGAACAAGAGTACACGGATCTTGATTGTGTCAGGGAGATTATCAGTATGTGTGTATATGCCTATCATCTTTAATAATGACACTAACTGCTAATAATGACAGCTACAACTACCGGGTCCTTGTAATATGTGTAACGTTATGCCAAGGGCTTGACCTCTGAGGATCAGAACCCAGATTTCCTGACTCCAGCATGCACGTCTTGGTCACTCTGCTTCACACCTCCACTGTTACCCATTAGATGAAGCCCTCCTGGTCATCTCATGTCCTCTGTGGTGCTACAGACCTCATGTGACTATGTCTGTCCAGAGGCAAACAAGAGGTATCTCCAGAAGACAGATGGAAATCAATACACACTTCCCTCAATAGAGCACTTTTAACACAGAAAACAGGAATGAAAATAAATATGTTTATGCCAGTTTGAAAGGATTTATGTACCCTAGAAAAGCCATGTTTTAATCCAAATCGATCTTGGAGAGCAATGGTTTCTTCTAATCCCTATTCAGTACTGTATGTTGGAATCTTTAATTAGCTTATCTCCATAGAGATGTGACTCAATCAAGTGTGGGTATTAAACTTGATTAGATGGAGACATGTCTCTACCCATTCCAGGTACGTCTTGTTACTTTACTGGTGTCCTTTAAAATAGGAAGCATTTTTGGAAAAGCTTTGAGATTCTGAGAGCAGAGAATGAGGACAGAACAACAAGAGAGAAAGTCATGAGATTCCAAAAGAATCCACCAGCCAGCAACCCTTGGAGATGAAGGAGAATGACCCTGGGGAAGCTTCATGAAACAGGAGGCCTGGAGAGGAAGCTAGCAGCAGATGGCTGTGTTCGCCATGTACCTTTCCAGCTGAGAGAGAAACCCTGAACATCATCAGCCTTGAATTAAGGTATCTTTCCCTGGGTGCCTTAGATAGGACATTTCTATAGACTTTCTTTAATTGGGACATTTTCATGGCCTTAGAACTGTAAACTTGTGACTGATTACATTCCCCTTTTATAAAAGCCTTTCTGTTTCTGGTATATCACATTCTGGCAGCTTTGCAAACTAGAACAATGGTCAATCTTCTTTATAAAATAGAATAATTACAAAATGGGCAAATATTACTTTCAGCTTCAATGTCTATTGTGTGTTGAGACAAACAATCATCATTGTGGGGTTGTATGCCTCTGGTTGGCTCCTAAGTAATCTGGACTTCCATCTACAGCATAAGTTTAGGGATTTTACAGAGTGTTGCTGAGAATTTTCTACAGCTGTCTGTCCTTGAATTAGCACTACCCCCATGACTAAAGATGAGTCCTTTATAGAAAACTTAACTAGAACCGATAATAGGGTCAGACAGTGAAATATCAGTTAGGTTCAGGCTTAATGCTAGAAATATTCTAATAGTTTATGTTTGTTCTGGTCCATCAAATCTCAGAATCTTAGAGCTGAAAAGCATCCTGGTTATCACGTAGGCTAACCCCTTCGTTTCACAGTTGAAGAAAAAGAGACGCCTGCAATTAAAGGTGTGCTCAGGTTCCCCCCACTGCTTAGTGGCAGAGTTTCAGGCTTTACTCCCAAACCAAGGCCTCAATGCCAGCTGCCACTCCCCATCTTGCTGGCTCTGACCCCTTCTCTCCAACAGCACCCCCTATTCACATACTTCCTCTTCTGGGAGATTATGGTCAATGCTTTAAATTCTTTAAAGCGCTTCCATATGCATTATCTGACACAAGCCTGAAGGCACGTCTGTGAGGCTGACACTGGAGCAATGACAGGATCTAGCTGAGAGTCCTGCCCCTCTCTGCCCGTGGGAGGCCCTTTCCACTAAGTCACAGGAGCCGAGAAGAAAAGGAGAGAAGGGCGGCTGCCGTGGCTCAGCAGGCAGAGCTCCGACCTGCTGTGCTGGAGGTCTGGAGTTCGATCCCTGGTGCCTCCTGCCCATATGCAAATTAAAAAAAAAAAAAGAAAAGGAGAGAAGACGCCCCATCCAGAGGTTGTCCCCCAGTCTTAGGCCCTGTGCCCCTGAACTAGTGTGAGCTTTTCAGAAAACAACTGTGATTTTGGTTTCCAATTCCAGAAAAGAAAAACAAAAAGTATATTGTTTGCAATTCATCAAATTGGTAGAGTTCCTGTTTTTCTTTTTCGTCCTAAATTTTTAGCTTTAATTTCAGGAGACATTTTCAGACCCCTTCCCCATTCCCAGTGGGGATTCCATATTGATTTCTGTAGCCCTCCATGCACTAAATAGAGGAATACATAGCTGACTTTAGTTTTGGTCTTAGAGATTTCAGTAAGGGACAACTTTTATCAATCAGACTTTATAAAGTAGAGCGTATTCCCAGAACTACCTCCTTCAAACCAGGGGTGCTTTCAGTGGCATTAACCGCAGCATGCGACTTCCACAATCCTGCTTCCCTCAGTGTTAAAAAGAGACAATAACAATAAATACCAGATAATATGTTAGGGACCCAATGGCATTACATAAATTTTCACACTCACAAAATAACTTTCTCCCCAATCTACATAAGGTTTACCTCTCCTGATTGAGCCAAAGTTCCAGCACATGTGGACTAATGGTGTGAACATATATTCCCAATTATAAAATGTTGTTTTCTGGTCTGCAAACCTTTGAAAAAACACTCCAGGTACAGTTTTATCAATTTGCACTTGCAAACATTTGGGAAACGTAGCACTCCGTTTTCAAAGTCAGAACAAAAACATTTTCCCAAACACAGCTGTAACTTTGACTTTCGTAACTCAAATGTCTACAAATTTTCATCACTAAGTAGAAAGCCGATGCCTAGCTGGAATTTATCTTTATCAATGCATCGTTTGCTCACAGGCAAACAATAAGTTTACATTTCAGCAATAAAGGCCTAGAATAATATTAAGGAAATATAAATAATCTGTGCCAACTATAAGGCATATTCTACATGAGATATTTCTTTGTTCTCTTTTCTTTCTGCTCCTTCCTCTCAAGTTCTTTTCCTTCTCTCTTATTTACCCCTCTTTTCTCTGGGTCTCGCCCCTCCCTCCACCGAGTCTGGACAGCAGCACAGAGCATGAGAACATGGGAAGAATCCCCCACCCTCTACTCTCCCCAAAGGCCAGAGCCCACTAGGTTTGTTTCCCATTTCCAGGGCTAACACAAGCCCTGTTAGGAAATGACTAAAAACAGGATCCTTCTCTCTGATGCCTAAAGCAAAACCATGTTTTGAAGGTGGTCAAAGGTGATGCCTTGAGAGGCTGCATGAGAAAGGGTGGGGGAAATTTACCAGCCTTCATTTTTACGCACTGCACACAAAATTTATGTCAATAGTTTGGCTTTTTTTTTTTTTTTGTAAATTTCTTTCTTCCAAATTATAGTTTATCCATGTTAGAAAAACAATAACGTATACACCTTACATTCGTTGTAGAAATGTTGGTATATACAGATAAACTCTTAAAAGAAGGTAAAATCACCCATCATTCCACCAATCAAACCATTTCTGTTGAACTTTTTATGACTTCTTTGGGTTACTTTTTCCATGCAACATTTTGTTACATTTTACAGAAGACAGTCAATACATTCTGAACAACTAGACTTGGATTCAGGTCAGAGAATTTACCAGTCTTCAGTCCTTACTCATACATGAGATGTGGCCTCTGCTAGGTTTGGGGGCAAGATGACATTTCTAAACATTTGGATACAACCCCTTCCTTACACCACTGGATTTTTACCTCCAATAGAAATGCTTCTGATTAGGGTTTAGAAAAGATTTAGAAAGATTTAATCAGACATTTTAAAACCACTCCAAACGGTGTACAGTTTAGACCCTCATCCCCGCCCAAGGTAAGTCTACGGGAAATTCACACAACTGGAGGCGGACAACAGCCTTACTGTCTGAGCACGAGAATGGTCGCTTTAAAGTCTCAAGTATGGTGATAAAGCATGATCTCTGCCTGCTCCCTTTGACTTAAAAGGCAAAAGCTTGGATTCTTGGATTACATGTCCATTTGGAACTTGCTGACTCTCAGTTACAGAGGCCGTGCTCTAAGTGAACAGGGGAAGATTTCACTCAACTCACCTCACTTCCTCTGTGACCAGCTTGACGTGAATGTTTCCAAGCACAGGGATGATGTAATAATACATCGTTAAAAGCATTCATTTAATTAAAGAAGAAAGGATGGTCAGGATAAAAAAGCCATAGACCCACACACAGAGGAGAGACCCTTCTTCACCTCTACTACTGTTGACATTTTAACAATCAAGTGTTCAGTACTTCTATCAATTAAAAACGAAAATTATTATCTGCGAGATTGGGTCATGTACACTTGTCTTTGTCACAGGAAGGATTTCAAAAATCCAGCAATGCTTGTTACCTTTATAAGTTAATTTATGAAGAGATTAGCATACTACATTTAAGATTTTTCTGTAACTTACAACTGATACCTGTAGAAAAATCATCAGTGAAAGGTACAACTAAAGGATGAAAATTTTGCCAAAGCAACAGGATTCTTAGATATTCTCAGCGTATCGCTGAACAGATTGCTATGAACTAAAAAGGAGAATAAAAGGTGCTTTTAAAATCAAGAAATCCGGAGGTCGTTACCTGGGGCAGTTTAAAAAAACAGGGTCGCAAATCCTTTAGCAGTCTTCCTATCAAGAGGTGGAATCTATGTACCCTAACCTGGAATCCAGGCAAAGGCCCAACTGCTTCAACCAGCAGCGTTCAGAGAAGTGACTTCTGAAGCCAGATTGCAAAGGGCCATGGGGTCTCAGTTTGTGCAGAGAACAGTCCCTGAGCCCGGACAGCCCGGCTGCGGGGAAGCCCGAGCTCCGCGGGGGCCTCGCGCGGGCTCCGGCCACCAGCGCCAGGTGAGCCCAGAGGTGCGAGTCAGGAAGCCTCTGGGGGAGCCCAGACCCTCCCCATCGGGACACCCCAGCCGAGGTCCCCAAACATCACAGAGCTGAGACAAGTCAGCCTAAATCTGCCCCAACTAAATTTCTGTTGGTATAATAAACGTTGCATAATAAAATGTTCGTTATTTTACCACACTAAGTTTTGGTGTGATTTGCTAAGTAAAAATAAATAACCTGAATATCAATTTAACGAAGGGATCAAAGTTGTCATTGCAGATAATGGAACAAACTGACACCACGTGCCTCCTGATGCGATCCACTTAGAGGAATCAATGACAATTATGTAAATGTTTCTGCCAAAAATATAGAACCTGAACCTAACCAGGGAGAAACAAACCAAGACTCATTTTACAAAACAACCAGCCTCTGCTCTTGTTCTTCAAAAGTGTCAATGCCATGAAAGATAAAGAAAGACTGAGACAGCGAGACAACTAATTTGAGATTAAAGAAGATTAAAGAGTCATGACAGTTATTAAACATAATGTATGGTCCTGGACTGGAGAAAATGTTTCTATAAAAGACACCATTTGACAACTGCTAAAGTATGATTATGGACAAGACAGTGGAGCGATGCTTCTCAACAATGTGCCAACAAATCACCTGTAGGGGGGAGGGGTAATTAAAATGCAGGTTCTGATTTAGATCTGGAGAAAGGCCCAATATTCTTCATTTCTAACAAATTCCCAGTTAATGCCAATGTGTGGTCTAGGGATCACACTTAAGAGTCACAGTGTGTTAGATAACATGGTGTCAAGGTCAGATTTCCTGAATTTGATAACTGTGTCCTTGTTTTTAGGAGTCACAAGCTGAAGTATTTAGGGCTGAAAGATCAAGATATCTGCAACTTACTCTCAAATCATTCAACATCAACAGCAATAATACAATTATACGTATCTACATATACATAATTACAAAACACAGAGAAAGAGATCTAATGGAGTAAAATGTTAATAAATGGTGACTCCAGGAAAGAAAATAGGGCATGCCAATGCTTATTGTATTACTGTTGCAACTTTTCTGGGGATATATGCTTTAAAAGAAAAACATGAAAAAAGAAAATATATCATGTAAGTTAATATGAACCCTACAAGTTTTTATTTCCAATGATATGTGAAGAAACAGATGCTCAGAGAAATTTAAAAACTTGTGCATAATCATGCGACTAGTAAACTGCCCCAAAGTTATAAAGATAAATGATAATGTTTATTGCTATTAAAATGCACTGCAACCTTGGGAAAGTAACTCTCCCTTCCTAGGCCTCAGTTTCCTGATAAAGCTAAAAGGTGAAGAAGTTGCACCATCAGGCAATGTCTAGTATTTCAAACCATGTTATTAACCCAGGTCAATGCAACACATAATCTGTATTCCTCACGCACTTCATTAAGTCAGGGCTTTATTTTCCCTCTATTTTCTGGTGGCATGAAAGTTTAAACACGAGCATACCTAAAAACCAAATCCATATGACTAAGGCCAAATCTCAGACATCTATGTTGTCTTAAATTAGTTAACTAAATGCAACGTAATTCAAAAGTTAAACAAAAAGTCCAGGAACTATGTCATTATAAGGAACAGCACTCCCTCATTCAAACACCATACTTTAGTTTCACGGAAGCAGACTTCAAAATATTCTCAGTAATGCTGTGCATGCTTTCATCGCCTGAGGCCTCTGCTGGTTTGAAAGGATTCCCCTAGAAAAGCCAGGTTTTAATCCTAATCCCATTTTGTAAAGGCAGCCATTTCTTCTAATCCCTATTTAGCACTGTATGTTTGAAACTGTAATTAGATCATCTCCCTGGAGATGTGACGCAATCGAGAGTGGTTGTTAAACCGGATTAGGTGACGACATGTCTACATCCATTCGTGTGGGTCTTGATTAGTTTCTGAAGTCCTATAAAAGAGGAAACATTTTGGAGAATGGAAGAGATTCAGAGAGAGCAGAGAATGCTGCAGCACCACAAAGCAGAGAGTCCACGAGCCAGTGACCTTTGGAGATGAAGGAAAATGCCTCCCGGGGAGCTTCATGAAACAGGAAGCCAGGAGAGAAAGCTAGCAGATGATGCCGTGTTTGCCATGTGCCCTTCCAGATGAGAGAGAGGCCCTGACTGTGTTCACCATGTGCCTCCTCATTTGAGAGAGAAACCCTGAACTTCATCAGCCTTCTTGAACCAAGGTATCTTTCCCTGGATGCCTTTGATTGGACATTTCTATAGACTTGTTTTAATTGGGACATTTTCTTGGCCTTAGAACTGTAAACTAGCAACTTATTAAATTCCTCTTGTTAAAAGCCATTCTGTTTCTGGTATATTGCATTCTGGTAGCGAGCAAACTACAACAAGGTCCTAACAGGAAAACCCACACAAAGGGCTGAAGACATTTTCAAAAATGTAATCCTAACTCTGCCACAAAAATATGGGACATACGAATAAGGAAAAGGAACTGAATCTGAAAAAATCCTTCTGACTACACAGAAATTCCAAATTACGCTCCAATGGATTACCAAAGGAATGGTGATCATCTGGAAAAGCAGAAAAGGATAACCAAAAACTATCACAGGTTCACTGGGAACGTGTGAGTTTATTGCCTTTTAATTCCGTGTTTTCAAACAGGGAAATACATCAAAATTCTGTACATCTAGATAATAACAAGGTCTTTACAATTGTCATTCATGATATCCTTGCATGTAAAATGAACAAATAAAGTCTAGATCTGAGGTTCTCAAACATTTTTGTCTCAGGAACCCTTGACATTTTATACTCTTAAAAATTACTGAGGACCCCAAATAGCTTTTCTTTATGTGGACTATAACTGTCAATATTGACAATGTTAAAACTTAAAGTTGAAATGTAAAAAATATATATTACTTGATTAAAATAACAAGCTCATTTATACATTTTTAAGCGCTAGAACAAAAAATGTCCCACGCAACCACGCCTCACCCCTCGCCCCTGCAATCAGACTCCTGCCATGCCCTGCCTCCATGCCCCTCACGCCACATTCTATCCATGTGCTCGAGGCCTGCCCAGGCCGCACTCAACCCCCATGCCCTCTGCACCTCACCTCTTGACCCCATGCCCCCAGGCACCAGTATAGCACCCCACCCCATGCCAAGCCCGGCCCCACACCCCACCAGTGCACCTCAGGCCTAGCCCCATATCCTATACCTTGTCCCATGCCTGTCCCACAAATACAAAACTTTAGACAACTGAGGGAAATCAACCTCCAAAGTTAATCCTATCAAGATAATTAAATGCCTTTAAGTCAACAGAAAATCATGAAGCATAAGAAGATGCAGACAGATATAGCCCAACCTAATAACCAAATTTAAAACCAGAGGAGACACACACTTTGGAAAAACTAACCAAAGATGCTCATATCACTCTACCAAATAAAATCAATGGGTTGGCTGACAACAAAGGAGATCAAGAAGACACTAGAAGGATGTAAAAGAAGAAAAACAGCAGATACCAGAGGAAAATACTGTAGATAAATAAATATATATACTAAAGACATACAACAGCAGATCTGAAAAGGCAGAAGAAAGAATAAGCAACTAGAGAACAGAACAATTTATTTCAAATGCACAAAAGAACAAAAGGCAAAAAAGATGGAAAAATTTGAATTAGCTCTCAGCTAAATGATGGACAAAATGAAGCACACAAATATAAGAATCATCGGTGTTCCAAAAGGAGAACAGAAGAGTAACGGGGCTAGGAAGATGAGTTGAGGAGACAATAGGGGGAAAATTCCCAACCCTTATAAAAAGACAAAAATATACAAATCAAAGAAGCTGAACGGACCCCAAATAGAATAAATCCAAAGAGACCTACTCCAAGACATATACTTCTCACAGTCAGTCTGTCAAATGATGGAGAGGAACAGAAAATTCTCAAAGTAGACAAAGAAAAGCAACTCACCACAAACAAGGGAAACCACATAAGACTTAGTTTGGACTACTCAACAGGCACCATGGAAACAAGAAGGCAGTGGTATGATATATTGAAGATACTGAAAGAGAAAAACATCCAGCCAAGAATTCTGTATCCAGCCAAACTGTCCTTCAAAACTGAGGGAGAGGTTAAAATTTTCACAGAGAGACAAAGGCAGAGAGAATCTGTCAACAAGAGACTGTCCCACAAGAAATACTAAAGGGAGTTCTAATAGCTAAAAGAAAGAAGGAGAGAGAGGTGTGGAGGAGGGCACAGAACTGAAAAATACCAATAAAGGTATCTTAAAGGATAAAAAGAGAAAGCGGGAAAAGTATATAGAACTGACAAATAAAAACCAAATAACAAGGTAGATTCAAGAACTGCTTTTACAGTAAAAACTATGAGTGTTAATGGACTAAATTCACCAATTAGAACATAGAGATTGGCAGACTGAACTAAGAAATATATTTCAGATATATGCTACTTACAAGAGTCTTAACTTAGACACAAGGATATGAACAGATTGAAAGGGAAAGGATGGAAAAAGACATTCCACGCAAGTTGTAACCAAAAGAAAGCAGAAGCAGCTATACTAATATCAAGCAAAATAGGCTTTAAATGTAAAGACATCATAAGCTACAAAGAAGGACACTATATATTAATTAAAGGGACAATTCACAAAGAAGAAATAACAATCATAAATTTTCATGCTCCTAATCAAGGAACTCCAAAGTACATGAGGAGTCAAACATTGGCAAAACTGAAGGAGCAATAGATGTTTCAACATAATAGTGTGAGACTTCAATACACCACTCTCTTCCTAGATAAAACAACCAGACAGAGAAGGAAATAGACAACTTAAGCAATCTGATAAATGAATTAGACCTAACAGACATATATAAATCATATACCCCAAAACATCAGAATATACATTCTTTTCTAGCACTCATGGAATATTCTCCAGGATAGATTATATGTGGGGGCACAAAACAGGTCTTTGTGAATTTAGAAAGACTGAAATTATTCAAAGCACTTTCTCTGATCACAATGGAATGAAACTGGAAATCAATAACTACCACAGAACCAGAACTTTCGCAAATACACAGAGATTAAATAATGCACTCTTACACAACCAATGGGTCAAAGAAGAAACGGCAAGAGATATCGGAAAATATTAGGAGATAATGAAAATGAGAATATAACATATCAGAACATTTGGAATGTGGCAAAGGCAATACTGAGAAGGAAATTTATTGCCGTAAATGCCTATATTAAAAAATAAGAAACAGTAAAAATTGAGGACTTAACTGCTTACCAGGAGGAACTAGAGAAAGAACAGCAAACTAACCTGGATGGACTGGAGAAAGAACAGCAAACTAACCCCAAAGCAAACAGAAGAAGAAAAATAGCAAAGATTAAAGCAGAAGTAAATGAACTGGAGAGCAAAAGAACAATAGAAAGAATCAATAAAACTAAAAGTTGCTTCTTCGAGAAAATCAATAAAATTGATGGACCCTTGAGCTAGGATGACAAAGAAAAAATACAAGAGTATACAAATAAAATCAGAAATGAGAGGGGGTCCTTACCACAGATCCTAAAGAAATAAACACATCATAAGAGGATACTATGAACAACCATACACCAGCAAACTAGACAACTCAAAGGAAATGGACAAATGCATAGAAATATACAAATAAGCTACACTGACTTGAGAAGAAATAGAAAATCTCAACAAACCAATCAATCACAAGTAAAGAGATTCAATCAGACATCAAAAATCTTCCTACAAAGAAAAGCCCAGGGCCAGAGGGCTTCAGAGGGAAATTTTATCAAACATTCCAAAAAGAACCAATACCAATTCTGCTCAAACTCTTCAAGAAAATTGAGGAAAGAGGAACACTACCAAACTCATTTTATGAAGCTAACATTACTCTAATATAAAACCAGGTAAAGATAGTACACACAAGGAAAACTATAGGACAATCTCCCTAATGAATATAGACGCAAAAATTCTCAACAAAATACTAGCTAACCAAATTCAATGACACATTAAAAGAATTATACACCATGGCCAAGTGGTGTTTATGCCAGGCATGTAAGGATGCACAAGAAAATTAATTAATGTTAATATAGCGCATTAACAAATCAAAAGGGAAAAATCACATGATCATCTAGATTGATGCTAAAAAATCAACAAAATTCAGCATTCTTTTCTGATAAAAACACTTTGAAAGGTAGGAATGGAAGGAAAATTCCTCAATATGATAAAGAACATATACCAAAAAAACCCATAGCCAGCATCATATTCAGTGGTGAGAGACTAAAAGCCTTGCCTCTAAGACTGGGAACAAGACAAGGATGCCCTCCATCACCACTATTATTCAACACTGTAGTAGAAGTTCCAGCAAGAGTAACTAGGCAGGAAAAAGAAATAAAAGGCATCAAATCGGAAAGGAAGAAGTAAAACTTTCATTACTTGCAGATGATACTATACTTGGAAAATCCTGAGAAATCTACAACAAAGCATCCTGAGCTTATAAACATATTCAGCAAAGTGGGGGAATATAAGATTAAAGTACAAAAATCAGTAAAGTTTCTATAGACAAGCAATGACCTGAGGAGACAATTAAGGGGAAAAAATCTATTCAAAATAGCAACTAAAAGAATGTACATAGAAAACTACAGAACATTAAAGAAATCAAAGATCTGAATAGGTGGAAAGATATTCCCTGTTCGTGGATAGGAAGGTTAAATGTAGTCAAGATGTCAATTCTACCCAAATTAATCTACAGATTCAATGCTACCAAACAAAATTCCAAAACCTACTTTGAAGACTTGAAAAGCTAATTATCAAATTCGTTTGGAAGGGAAAGTGACCTCGAATAGCTACAAATAATCCTAAAAAAGAAGAATGAAATGGGAAGATTAACATTTCCTGATTTTAAAGCTCATTATAAAGCCACATTGGTCAAAACAGCATAGTACCGGCAGAAAGATAGAAATATTGAGCAATGGAATCAAATAGAGAGTACAGAAATCTATGGTCAACTGATCTTCTACAAGGCCCCTCAAATCCACTAAAGTGGGACAAAACAGTCTTTTCAATAAACGGGTATGGAAGAACTGGGTATCAATAGCCAAAAAGAATGAAATAGGACTCCTTTTTACACACTATACAAAAAAAGTAACTCAAAGTGGATCAAAGCCCTAAATATAAAAGCCAGTACCATTAAACATGTAGAAAAATACATACGAAAACAATTTTAAGACCTAGTAATAGGAGATAGCTTCTTAAACTTTATACCCAAAGCACAAGCAGTGAGAGAAAAAAATAGATAAATGAGAACTCCTCAAAATCAAATGCTTCTGCACCTCAAAAGATTTTTTCAAAAAGGTGAAGAGGCAGCCAGCTCAATGAGAGAAAATACTTGGAAATTACAGACTTGATATCCTAATACATAAAGAAATCATGCAACTCAACAACAAAAGAACAACCCAATTATAAAATGGACTAAAGATATGAATAGGCATTTTTCTGAAGAGTAAATACAAATGGCTAAAAAGCACATGAAGAGATGCTCATTTTCATTAGCTATAAGGGAAATGCAGATCAAGACTACAATGAGATATCATCTCACATCCATAAGAGTGGCTGCTATTAAACAAAGAGGAAACTATAAACGTTATAGAGGATGTGGAGAACTTGGGACACTTACACACTGTTGATGGGAATGTATAATGGTACAGCTGCTATGGAAGACAGTCTGGTGGTTCCTCAGAAAACTAAATATTACATTGTCTATGACCTGGCAACACCACTACTCAGTACATATCCAGAAGAGCTGAAAGCAGTGACACAGACAGACATTTGCACACCGATGTTCATAGCAGCATTATTCACAATAGCCAAAAGATGGAAACAATCCATGTGCCCATCAACAGAAGAGTGGATAAGCAAAATGAGATATACGCATACACTGAAATATTAAGCAGCAGTAAGACAAAATGACACCCTGAAGCATATGACAATGTGAATGAGCCTTGAGGACATAACGCTGAGTGAAATAAGCCAGACACACAAGGATAGATACTATATTATTTCACTTTTATGACCTTGATAAAGGTAAACTCAGAGGCTTATAATACAGAATACAGGAGATCTAGAGATACACAGAAGCTAGAGATGGGTGAACGATTAGCTAATGAGGCTGAACTTAAATGTAAGGGAATGGATAGAAGTGAAGACAGTTCACGAGTGGGTCTATAAGTATCACTGCCATATTGAAGGTGAACATGGTTGAAAGGGGTTGAATGGAGCCATGTGTCCCACCAATCAACACTATAGAAATGAAGTTCTTGCATGAACCACTTCAAAGGTATGAATCTTGCACAAAGAGTTTATAATTTCAGGGTACAGGGGGAACTGTTATTGCATGCCATGGGCTATGTGTAACAGGAAGACATCAACAGTACCACAGCGATACCAGGGGTGAACAATTGAGGGGGGTAGGGGAAGACAAGAGTTAAGGGGAAGTTTGGATTTTCTATTTGTTGAGCGTACATTCATCAGTTATTTTTCTCTTTGGAGAAATGAAAATTGTCTAAAATTGAGAGTGCTGATCATAACACTAAGAGAGGATAACGTGAGACATGGACTGTTGACTTTGGATATTAAACATGATGCCCAATGGATGGAGGTGGCTGAAGGCTACACTGACTAAGAAGTAGAATCGTGAACTGTGGTGTATACATATGGTTGAATGCTGTGCAGCTACAGAAAGGAATGAAGTTGTGAGGCATGCAAAGAGGTGAATGAACCTGAGGGACTTTTATGTGATGCAAAATAAGCCAGAAAAAAAAGAGCAAATGTTGTACGGTCTCTTTTAGAAAATAATTATAAAACTGGGGCCTAGATTGTAAGCTCGTATAGGAGTCACATTTAGTCCAGAGCTGTAATTGTTATTTCTAGATCCTCAGAGGCTATGCTATATATGTATAACCTGGCATTTCCCTGGAACTTTGGGTATCTGTGTAACATCCAAGACTCAGAATACGAATTCACCAGCTCTGAAAGTCAGCATTGCCACATACAACAGCTCTTAAAGAAACTGAAAAAGTTATCAGGCTTCAATCAGAGAAAAGAACAAAGCGGATCAGGCTGGAACTAATGTAAATCAGAATAAAGGGGTAAGAAGGACATTGTCTGTATTTTAGAACTTCACCTATCCAATGAGACCAAAAGAAGAGAGGTTTATTTTGTCCAAAAGCTAAATTTTCTGTAGCACATAACCTAACTCAACCTCTGGATAGATCATTTAAACAACCCAAACACATGGGTCCAGAATGGGAATGAAGGTTTGTAATTCTGATTAGCTTAATGTAATGCCCAGATATATCCCACAGTATGTTGAGTAGATAATTAAGAAGTATTGACAAAGTCCCTTGAGGGATGGGAGAAAAAATACCGAACTATTAAGCTTTACCACTGGGGAAACTCCTGTCTCAAACATTAGGGACATTAGGGACTCCCAAGTCAATTGGCCAAGCCCTCAATCTTGAGGCTTGCTCTTGTGAAACTTATTTATGTAGTGGAGAAGCTAAACCTACCCATAGCTTTGCCTAAGAGTGACTTCCAGAGGCCCTCTTTTGTTGCTCAGATGTGGCCTCTCCCTCTCCAAGCCCAACTCTGCAAGTAAAATCATCACCCTTCCCCTTACATGGGACATGACATCATCCAAGGGTAAAAGTCTCCCTGTTACCGTGGGATCAACAACGCCTTCCTGACCAAAAGAGGGAAAAATCATAACAAAATAAGGTATCAGTGGCTGAGAGAGTTCAAATAGGGTCACGAGGCTATTCTGGAGGCTACTTAGACAAGCTTCAGCAAGATATTTCAACTTATCGTGGTTTACCGAACCCCAACCATACCATTCCTGCCTACCCTAAAGAACACCTAGGGCTCTATCTGAGACTCTACAAAAGTTCCATGTACTAAGATTACTTTCCAGAAACCTATAACCTCCAGCTGGGTTCCAAGAGCAGATAAGCCCTGAAATCCAGAGAAACCAGCCTCTTCAAGTACATCAACCAGTTCCATCCCCCTATTCCATATTCTCAACAGCCCTTTCCAACATGAAAAAGGCATAGCCCAAAAATCTCTAAAGATTGGGAGAAAGATCAAAGGAGAAGGAGAGGTTATAACAGAGAAGACAGGATTTAACAAATCAGTATGACTGCTGAATCATTTTACAGATATTTCTTTTAGTTGCCAGCGTCTTAGAGCAGCTAGAAGGAAAAATCTAAAATTGTGGAACTGAAACCCATGCCAAACTCTAAAATCTTTCCTATAATTATCGGTTCCTTTTATTGCTTTTTTGTATATGTGTTATATAGTTCAGAATTAGAAAAAGTAATTAAAGGGCAGGCCACAGTGGCTCAGTGGCAGAGTTCTCACCTGCCATGCCAGAGATCCGGGTTCAATTCCCAGTACCTGCCCATGTGGAAAAAAAAAATAATTAAAAATGTTTGGTTGCTTATCCAAAAAAATAATAAACCCACTACATATTAACAAAGATCATGTTTTCACAAAAAATAACTGTTTTCCAAAACAAAAATAATTTAGTGAGAAGAGTGGCACTGTTTTACATTTTCCAAATCCCTTTAATGTCTGACTTAACAGAAGACAGCTGGATTCTCATATCTGTTTCTGCATTCAATCTGCTGCAATATCAAATATCACATCGCCTCTGGAAATCTTCCATTCTACACTTGTACAAGAATGAGTGCACAAAGGAAATTATCATAGAAGTAAATTTAACCTCACCCCTTAAAGGGCTTAAAGGAATCGCTCCCCCCATGACCCCCCATCCCCACCCAATCTACACTTTAAGAACATCATTTCCAATGGATATTGTTTAGTGGAATTCCATTAAGAAGTGTTTCTCAACTTCAGCACTATTGACATCTTGGGCCAAACAATCCTTGGTTTGGGGGTCTGCCCCTGTACCTTTAGGATGTAACCATTTTATAAACATAGTCTTTATAAATAAAGTCATCCTTATTTGGCACCAAAAATATTAACCTTTTTTTTCTACAGACGACAAGAGTTTTTGTTTTTTGTTTTTTTTGTCAAGAGCATGATGGTTACTACTTGAAGTTTACTAAGGGTCACGTTACCTACAGGTATTTCCACCTTTTCCCCATACTGTGTTAT
>PVIY010032124.1:0-29265 GCA_004026745.1 Myrmecophaga tridactyla
GACAGGGTGCATTTTTATTCATATTTATCCCGTTTGGTGTTCTCTGAGCTACTTGGGTGTGCATAGTCACATCTTTTGTTAACTTTGGGAAGTTCTCTTTCATTATTTCTTTGACTATTCTCTCCCTTTTTTTTCTCTTTCTTCTCCTTCTGGAACTCCCCTATGTATATATTGGTGTACCTGTTGGTGTCCCATAGCTGTCTTAGACTATTTTCACTTTTCAATATTTCTTTTTTCTTTCTGCTCCTCAGTCTCACTCATTTCAAGTGTCTTGTCATCAAGTTCACTGATTCTTTCTTCTGCTAGCTCCAATCTGCTCTTGAAACCCTTCTGGGCATTTTTCATCTTAGTTATTAGTTAGTTGAAGTTATTTGAAGTTATTTTGTCGACTTCAACTCTAGTAGTTCTGTTTGGTTTCTTTTTAAAATTTCTGTTTCTTCATTGAGTTTCTCATATTGCTCATTCATTGTTTTCCTAATGTCTTTTAGTTCTTTCTTTGTACTTCATCTCCTTGAGTTTTTTTGGTGGTTGTGTGTGGGGGCGGGGGTTACATATTCTGGCAATCGAACCTGGGTCTCCTGCATGGAAGGTGAGCATTCTACCACTGAACCATCCATGCACCCTTCCTTAGGCTTTTCTTTTTTTTTTTTTTTTTTTTTTTTTTTTTTTTTTTTTGCATAGGCAGATGCTGGGAGTCAAACTTGGGTCCTGCCTGCTGAGCCATTGTGGCCCGCCCCTTGGGCATTTTTAATATCATTAAAAAATATTTCTATTGAGATATCTTCACATATATACAGTCCATTCAAAGTATAGAATCAGTGGCTCACAATATCATTACATAGTTGTATATTCATCACTGTGATCATTTTCAGAACATTTGCATTGTTTCAGAAAAAAAATAAATAAAAACTCATACATCTGATACCCCTTACTCCTCCTTGTCATTTGACCACTAGTATTGCAATATACTCAGTTTTTTTGTCCTTATTTTTCTTCTCTTCTATCCATACCCTGAGTAAAGGTAGCATTGTAATGACACAATGTTTTCGCAGTCACGCAGTCATGTTGTAAATGCTGTATACTTATACAGTCATCTTTAAGAATCAAGGCTACTGGAACACAGTTCAACAGTTTCAGGTATTTGTCTCTAGCCACTCCAATATACTATAAACTAAAAAGGTGATAGCTATATAATGCATTAGAATAACCTCCAAGATAGCCTCTTGACTATGATTGAAGTCTCTCAGCTACTGAAACTTTATTTTGTCTCATTTCTCTCTTTTCTCTTTTGGTTGAGAAAGCTTTCTCAATCCCATGATTCCAGGTCCTGGCTCATCCCAGGAGTCCTGTCTCACATTGCCAGGGAGATTTATACCCCTGGAAGTTATGTCCCACGTAGAGGGGAGGGCAATGAGTTCACCTGCCAAGTTGGCTTAGAGAGCAACAAAAGAGGTTCTCTGGGGGTGACTCTTAGGCATAATTATCAGTAGGCTTAACTTCTCCTTTACAGGAATAAATTTCATAGGGACAAACCCAAAGATCAAGGGCTCAGCCTATTGAATTGGTTGTCCCCACTGCTTGTGAGAATATCAAGAATTCCCCAGATGGGGAAGTTGAATATTTCCTCCTTTCTTCCCAGTCCCTAAGGGGACTTTGCAAATATATATATATTTAATTCTCTGTCAGAATTACGCTGGGATATATCGGGGCATCACACTAACCTGTACAGACCAAGAAGATCTCATGCCCTATTCGAGATTCCCTATAACTATGGTGTTTGAATAAATAGACCATACAAGTTAAATTAGATAATGCACTACTCAAAATATAAATTTTGCACCAAATAAACATCTCTTCCTTTGGTCTCACAGAGAAATTGAAGTTTTAAAATATGGACCATATAATCCTTTACCCTGTATTCTGATTTATCTTAGTTCTACCCAGATCTGCTTCATTCATATCTGTAGTCAAAGTCTGATCACTTTCTCAGCTTTTTAAACAGTTGCTATGTGGGGTAAGGCTGACTTTCATAGTTTCAGGGCTCTAACTCTGAGTCTCAGGTGTCACATAGATACCCGAAGTTTCTGAGAGCGAGCAGGTTATACACAAATAGCTCAGCATCTCAGAATTTAGAAATAACAGTTACAGCTCCAGAATATATATGACTGCTATAAGAGCTTACAACCTAAGAACCTTTACAATAGGCCCCAACCTGATAACCCATGCTCTCGACTTCAGTTCTCTGAGTTTGTATATTATAGTTAGTCCAGATGAGTGAAGCATGATAATTTTTGCCTTTTTGTTTCTGACATTTCATTCAACATAGTGTCTCAAGGTTCATTCACCTAACTGCAAGCCTTATAACTTCATTCCTTCTTGTAGTCGCTCAGTATTCTGTAGTCTGTCTTCACCAGTTTCTCCTTGCATTCCTCAGTCGTTGTACCCTTAGGCCATTGTGAATCATGAACACGGCCACCATAAACACCAGTGCACAAAATGTCCATTCGTGTCCTCACTCTCAGTTCCTTCAGGTATATACCTAGCAATGGGGTTTCAGGATCATATGGCAACTCCACAGTGCCCTCCAAGGGGCTGTGCCTCTCAGCTTCCTTACCAACAGGGGGTAGGTACATCTCTTTCTCCACATTTTCTCCAGCACTTGTTTCCCTCTGTTCATTTTTAAATAGTTTTATTTGCACATCACGCAATCCAGCCTAAGTAAAAAATCAATAGTTCCTGGTATAATCGCATACAATGCCTTTGCCACAACAATCCACATGAAGACTTTCCTTTTCTTCTTCAAAGAATCCCATACCCCTCACCCATATCCTTTCCTTGTTAACTTTTAGTGCTGGCATAATGCCTTTGTTACAGTCAATGAAGCATATTACAATGTTACCATTGACTACAGACCCTAGCTTGCATTGATTGTAGTTTTTCCTGTGTACCATCCCATTGTCAACATCTTGCAATGTTGACATTCATTTGCTTTCTCTCATGCAAAAATGTTCTTATATTTGTACATTTACCCGCCATCATTGTCCATTCTAGGCATTCTTAAATTATTCCATCTCAGTCTTTATCCTCTATCTTTCCTTCTGGTGTCATATGTGCCCCAGCCCTTCTCTCTCAACCATATTCACTCTCAGCTTCATTCAGCGTACTGACATTAGTGTGCTACCATCAGATAGTCTGTGCTATCCATTTCTGAATTTTTACAGTCAGCCCTGCTGCACAGTCTGTATTCTTTCAGCACTAAATGCCCAATCTCTGCCCTCTTTCTATCTCCTAATAAATTGTGTCCTTAACTTTAACTTTCAATGTTCACTGATTAATGTTAGTTAATATTATTAGTGAGACCGTACAGTATTTGTCCTTTTGTTTCTGGCCAGTCTCCCCCAGCACAGTGTTCTCAAGGCTCACTCACATCGCCACATGCTTCATGACTTTATTCTGTCTTACAGCTGCTTAATATTCCATCATATACACACATCATAACCTGTTTAGCCTCTCATCCGTCAGTGAACATTCAGGCCACTTCCATCTCTTGGCAATCATAAATAATGCTGCTATAAACATCAGTGTGAAAAAGTCCACCCACATCCCTTCCTCAGTTCCTCTGAATATATCCCTAGTAAAGGGATTTCTGAATCATGTGGCAATTCTGTACTTAGCTTCCTGAGGAACTGCCAAACTGCTTTCCATAGCAGTTGTACCATTTTACATTCCCACCAACACTGGATAAGTGTGTCTCTTTCTCCTCATCCTCCCCAGCACTTGTCGTTTTCTGTTTTGTTGATGATGGCCTTTCTGGTGGATGTGAGATGAGATCTCATTTTGGTTTTGATTTGCATTTCCTTAATAGCCAGTGAAGTTGAGCATCTTTTCATATGCCTCTTAGCCATTTGTACTTCCTCTTCTTCGAAGTGTTTGTTCATGACTTTTGGTCATTTTTAAATTGAGTTGTTTGCCTTTTTGTTGTTGAGTTGTAGAATCTCTTTATATATTCTGGATATTAAACCCTTATTTGATAATGTGGTTTCCAAATATTATCTCCCATTGCATAGGCTGCCTTTTTACTTTCCTGATAAAGTCCTTTATTGTACAAAAGTGCTTAATTTTGAGGAGAGCCCATTTATCTATTTCTTTTTTTCATTGCTTGGGCTTTGGGTGTAATGTCTAGGAAACCAACTTCTATCACAAGATTTATAATATATTTTCCTCTAAAAGTTCTATGATCTTAGATCTAATATTTAGGTCTTTGTTCCATTTTGATGGATCCCAATTGTATTGGCTTGACCACCTTATCAAAGCTTAATTGTCCATAGATGAGAGGGTCTATTTCTGAAGACTTAATTCAGTTCCATTGCTGATATCTATCTTTATGCCAGTACCATACTGTTTTGACCACAGTGACTTTGTAATATGCTTTCAAGTCAGGCAGTGTGGGACCGCCTACTTCAGTTTTCTTTCTCAAGATGTTTTTAGCTATACTGGGAGCCCTGCCCTCCAAATAAATTTGTTTAGTGGTTTTTCTATTCCTGCAAAATAAGTTGTTAGGATTTTACTTGGTATTGCATTGAATCTATAAATCAATTTGAGTAGTATTAATATCTTAACTGTATTTAGTCTTCCAATCCATGAGCAAGGTATGCCCTTCCGTTTATTTAGGTCTTTCATGATTTCTTTTAGTTTTTTATGTATAGGTCTTTTGTGTCCTGGTTAAATTTATTCCTAAATATTTTATTTGTTTGGTTGTTTTTGTAAATGGGTTTTTTTTTTCTTGATATCCCCTTCATATTGTTCATTACTAGTGTATAGAAACACTACTGAGTTTGGGGTGTTGATCTTGCACCCTAATACTTTGGGATACCCATTTATTAGCTGTACTAGCTTTGCTGTAGATTTTTCGTGATTTTCGACATACAGTGTCGTGTCATCTGCAAATAGTTAGAGTTTTACTTCCTTTCCAATTTGGAAGCCTTATATTTCTTTTTCTTGTCTAATTGCTCTGACTAGAACTTCCAGCACAATGTTGAATAACAATGGTGACAGTGGGCATCTTGTCTTATTCCCCATGTTAGGTGAAAAGCTTCTAGTCTTTCCCCATTGAGGGTGATATTAGTTGTGGGTTTTTCATGTATTTCCTTTATCATATTGAGGAAGTTCCCTTCTATTCCTCTCATTTGAAGTGTTTCAACAAGAAAGGGTGTTGAATTTTCTCAGATGCCTTTTCTGCATCAGTTGAGATAATCATTTGGTTTTACTGCTTTGATTTATTGATATGGTATATTACTTTAATTGATTTTTTGTGTGTTGAACCATCCTTCCATACCTGGAATAAATCCCACTTGGTCATGGTGTATAATTCTTTAAATGTACTGCTGGATTGACTTTGCAAGAATTTTGTTGAGGATTTTTGCATCTTTATTTTTTAAAGAGATTGGTCTGTACTTTTCTTGTAGTATCTTTTTCTGGCTTTGTTATTAAGGTCATGTTAGCTTTATAGAATGAGTTAGGTAGGTTTCCCTCATCTTCAATTTTTTTGCAGCATTTGAGCAGGATTGGCACTAATTCTTTCTTGAATGCTTGGTAGAATCACATGTGAAGCCATCTGATCCTGGACTTTTCTTATTTGGGAGCTTTTTGATGACTGATTCAATCTCTTTACCTGTGATTGGTTTGTTGAGGTCATCTTTTTCTTCTCAAGTCAATTTTTGTTGTTCATGCCTTTCTAGGAAGTTGTCCATTTCATCTACGTTGTCTAGTTGATTAACACGTAGTTGCTCAGAGTATCCTCTCATTACCTCCTTTATTTCTGTAGCGTCAGTGATATGCCCCCTCTCCCATTTCTAATTTTATTTGTTTGCATCCTTTCTCTCTCTCTTTTGTGTGTGTGTGTGTTTATCAGCTTAGCTAAGGGTCCATTAATTTTATTGATTTTCTCAAAGAACCAATTTCTGGTTTTGTTGATTTTCTCTATTGTTTTCATATTCTCAATTTCATTTATTTCTGCTCTAATCTTCATTATTTCCTTTTGTTTGCTTTGGGGTCAGTTTGCTGTTCTCTCTCTCGTTCTTCCAGGTGAACAGTTAATTCCTTGATTTTTGCTCTTTCTTCTTTCATAATATAGGCATTTAGGGCAATAAATTTCCCTCTCAGCACCACCTTTGCTGCATCCCATAAGTTTTGATATGTTGTGTTTTCATTTTTATTTGCCTTGAGATACTTATTGATTTCTCTTGTAATTTCTTCCTTGACCCACTGGTTGTTTAAGAGTGTGTTGTTTAGCCTCCATATATTTGTGAATTTTCTGGCTCTCTGCCTGTTATTGATTTCCAACTTCATTCTGTTATGATCTGAGAAAGTGTTTTGTATAATTTTAACCTTTCTTAATTTATTGAGACTTGCCTTGTGACCCAGTATATGGTCTATCCTTGAGAATGACTGAGGATCATTTTTCAAAAGGCTTTGTTCAGTATGTCCGCATCTCATCTTCTTTATTGTTGTTTTCTGTATCTTTAAGTGCTTCCTTTGGATGGGCCATAATTCTTTGTCTTGTTCTCTTTTCTTGACCATAACACATTTTATTTTAAAATGTTGTTGCTGGAATTTACTCCCTGAGATGCTGTTTCTTGGTTTTGTAACCAGCTAGTGATAAGACCGAGGTTTTCTTGAGCTTCAGCCCTCCTATCAGGAAGGTCTGCCCAAGGCGAGTGCAGGGTGCAGGGTTTTCTCTGTACTTCTGGGCCTCTGTCTTTTCCTGGACTTTTGCTTGTTAGTTGTTTTTTAGTTCATCTGTTTGCAGGAGTTTGGTTGTCCCCTCTGCTTCCCAGGGGACAGACCTCCTTCTCCCAGGTAATTGAAGCAGGCAGGCCTTTGTCCCAGGCTATCTGCCTTTAGGGTTTTTTACATTCCTGTTTTTGTCACATATGTCTTTTGCCTGAAGGGCAAATTCTGGGAGGAAAGTCACTCCAGAGAAAACTTTCCCAGTTGTTTTTCTCAGCCAACTCAGTGCCAGGGATTTGTGAAAAAGGGTGTACAGACTGGCTCCAAAGTGCCTTGGCGGGGTGGGGGTGGGGGGGATCAGGAAGGGCACCCAGATCTCTGACAGTTCTCCAAAGCTGACCAAAATCTG
This sequence comes from Myrmecophaga tridactyla, assembly GCA_004026745.1. Classification (NCBI taxonomy): domain Eukaryota; kingdom Metazoa; phylum Chordata; class Mammalia; order Pilosa; family Myrmecophagidae; genus Myrmecophaga; species Myrmecophaga tridactyla. Next base: position 7,139 of record PVIY010032124.1, read on the forward strand.
TGATCAGTGATTGGCTGCCCCCTCCCCCCGCCCTGTTCTTTGAGAAGAAGAGTTTTATGCCCTTTTCCATCAGCAGCAGTTAACCAGGAACTGGGCCCCATGGCGATCTGCCATATGGGTAGGGGGTGGGCATTGGTAACCCCATGCCAAGAGAGCAATTTACAGTTCTTTACCACAATTTATTGGCCTCTTCTTCCTGGTCTTCTCTAGGTGTTGTCTCAGTGCTCTTCTGGCCTCTGGGGTTTCAAAATAGTTGTTTCAGACGGTCCCTCTGTTTTGGTGGGAGGACCGAGCCTGGAGCTCCCTACTTTGCCATCTTCCATGGAAATTACCTCTGTTCTGGTTATCTCTTACTGGGTAATCTCAGAGCTTAGTGACTTAACAGCAACAGTCATTTATTTTGCTCACAGATCTGCAGTTTGGCCTGGGCTTGGTGGGCAAAGCTCATCTCTGCTCCACATAGCTCCAGCTGGGGCTCTGAGATGGCTCACCCAATGGCTGGCACGTTGGTGCTGGCTGTGAGTTTCTCTCCATGGGGCAGTTTGGGCTTCCTTTCAGCATGGTGGCTGGGTTCCTAAAGCAAGTAACCCCAGAGGACAGAAGTGGAAACTGCCAGGTTCTTCAAGACTGGACCTCGAAACTGGGACAGCATCACACTTGCCACATTCTATGGGCCAAGCTGTCACAGAGCCTGATTCAGGTGGATGGGTTGTGACCCCCCTGTTGAGGGGAGGAGAGTCAGAAAATGTTGAGATCTTACTACGTGTCACATGCAGTGCTTAACACTTCAGATATGTTGTCTCCTTTAACCCTCTCAGTCATTCTGTCATTACAGTAGGACTCTTTACATGAACCCAACACACACGAATTCAGGCATGTGCCATTGGCAATTGAACAAATGAAAGGCAGAGAGTTTAATTCTTTCTGTGATTCATTTTGTTTACTTCTTGTGTACTAGAGTGTTTATTTGCCTTATTTATAAAGAAAAGTGCATGGTAGGTATGTTCATATAAGAAGTATTTATTAAATAATGGAGTTCGCTAATATGTGCAGGGTCTTAGAACATATTGGTTGCATAAAACGAGGTCCTACTCTGTTGTTCCCAGAATTGGCTCAAAGAGGCTTCCGGAGGCCAACTCACCTGCCTGAGGTGACCTGGCCAGCATGGGGCTCCGAGTCTCTGTCTCCAGGATGTGAGCTCTTGGCCATGGGGCTGTTGTGTACATTCAGGCACTCAGGCCTTCAGCCAGTGGCAAGACCAGAAGTCTAGCCCGTATCTGTCTGATTCGAGAATATCTGAAGCTTTGGAAATAACCAATTCCCCTAGTTTTTCAGAGAGGGAAACTGAGGCTCCAACAGGTGTTGCCAGGCAGCCCATGAGTAGGGGGGCAGGACCTGGCACCTTCTGGGGAGGATGAGGCCCCCCCATCCTCTAGGGCTGCACAGGGTCTGCTCAGGAAGTCACATAGGGCTGTGGGCAGATTATGCAAGAACAGGCTGTCACATTGACGTTGTTTTTCACTGCGATGACACTTCACTCAGGAAATACCCACAGTTTCGTCAAGTTTCAAGGGCTTCTCCCCAGGCAGAGGACCCCCTGTGAACACGAGGGCACTTGAGAGCTGGACCAGGTCCTCTGAGCCAGTTTACTCACCTGAAGTTCCCTGAGAGCCACTCTGTGCCTGTCTTGGGCTGGGATCTGACAGACAAGGTGCAGCCTCTGCCGTGCAGGAACCCACGCTTTGGTTAGAAAGACAAAGCTATTGATTAGTGAGGCTTTTTTATATACCAGGGTGCTATCTCATTTGAATCTCCCAGCAACCCAAAGAAGGGGTTGCTATAATTATCCCCATGCTATAGGTGGGGAAACTGAGGCACAGAGCAGTTAAGCCCAGGTCATATGGTCGCCAAGTAGTGCAGCCAAGATTCAAACCTAGGCCCTCTGGCTTGAGTCTGTGCTCCCCACCACTTGGCCCTGCTGTTTGAGGGTCCTGAAGCCCCCAAGCTCAGTCCCAGGGCTTGCAGGCACACACAGGGCTCAGGACATATGCAGGAAATGGAATCCGCCTGCAGGACTTCTGTCCTACCTTTCCTTTTCAAAGCCCTGGCCAGGCTTCACGGAACCTTTGCCATGGCTCCCCAGTGCCTACAGTCCAAAGCCTGCTAACTGAGGCCCTCTGGGGCCCTGCTGCTCCTGCAGCTTCCATGTCCAAATGCCCTCCAAGTCCCACCTGTGCCCCCTCACCTCAGCCAGTTGCCACATGTAGAGGGCACATCCCCACTGCAAAATCTCTGCTCAACCCCCTAAGCCCCAACTTCCAGCTTCACCTTTTTCCTCTTTCTCCAGAAAGCCTTCCAGGAGTACCCAGGACCAGGATCTCTGTGTCCCCCGAGTTCCTGCAGCACTGACCATGAGGTGGACCTCAGGGCCAAGTTCCAGAAGCCTCACAAAAATACCTGTCTGAAAAGACAAACTCATTCATTCCTTCATGCTCTCTTTTAGTTGCTCAAGTGCCAAAGCTTGACCGCGTGGAGTATCCGTGTGCCATGCCCGGGGAGGGGGGGAGCTTTAGGGAAGCACAGCGGGGCTGGGAGGTGCTGGGCTCAGGGCATCAACGCCTCGTCGGGGAGGCAGCTCCTGGAGTCGGATCCAGAGAGTACATCCAAGGGGAGCAGGGGGCTCTACAGTCCATTGGACAGCACCTAACCCAGATTCTGAGCATCTGCTTCCTCTTCTGTAAAACACATTTAATAATAGGGCTTACCCCGAAGAGCTGCGGAGACTTACATGCATCCATCTATCTGTTAAAATTTATCGAGCTCCAACTATATGCCTGGCCGGGAGCTGGGGACACAGCATGCACAGGTCGAGAGCCCTGCCTTGAGGAGCCTATTGACTAAAGTGGGGAGGGGCAGTAAAGAATACAGGAGAAAGCCATGGCTGGTGGCAACTGCGAATGAAGAATGCATGTGGATCGGGTGTGCAGTGAGGGCCCAGGGACAAGGGTCTGAGCAGACAGAGCGACGCGGGGGCGTGTAGGAGGTGCGCAGTGAGAGTGTGTGAGTCTGGGGTGGGCATTGCCCCACAGCTCCCCTTTGCATCTCTAGGTCTCCATGGAAGAAGGGGGGTGAGCTGACCCAGGCAGAGCCTTGGGGCAATAATTTTTCTGCGAGAGTGAGCAGGAAGGCTGCAAGGGCGGTACTGGCGGTGGCGGGAAGTTGCGACAGCCTCAGGACTCGCCGGGATCTGCAGGGGAATTGGGGCCTGAGGGGAGTTTCCTTCGAGTGGGAAGGGGAAGAGTGAGGCAGAGCGCTCCGGGAACTTCACAGGGAAACCTTCCTCTGTGCCCCGGGGGGAAACCAGGGCTCCATTCTGGGGAGGCCGAATACCTGGCTCCCTCCAATTCTGAGTATACATTTATTGAGTACCTGTTAAGTGCTGCGTGCTGGGAACCCCCCAACTCAGATCCTTCCAGCATCCCTGCAGAGGGGGAGCTATTTATCCCCCATTCTATAGATGAGGAAACAGGCTCAGAGAGGTGAAGTGCACTGTCCAAGGTCAAAGTCACACATTGGTAAATGGCCTGAGCGAGGACTTGAACCCAGGGCTAGATGAGGGCTGAATTGAGGCTCTCTGTCCTGAGTAACCCAACTGCCTGAAACAGCCTATTTTGCTGACCTTGTTGGTGTCTGAAATTCCTCGATGCTGCTCCTTCCTAGGGGTTAAAAGTTCCAGGCTGGGAGTGGTGCAAGGGTGGCTCAGTGGTAGAATTGCCCCCTGCCACGTGGGAGACCCAGGTTTGGTTCCCGGGTCATGCACTTCCCCCACCAAAAAACAAAACAAAATAACCTGGGATCTGTCCTGCAATTACTTGTTGAAGAGGGCTGTAAGAACCATTGCTTTTTTCTTTCTTTACTTTGTATATATGGTATATTATACAATAAAAAAAGTTAAAAAAGAAAAGTTCCTGGCTGGGAGCCAGGTCTTCATGGCTGTGGGAGAAGGGGCGGGAGCGCTCCACCTGGCACCCAGTGGGTGCTCGGTCAGTATGTGCTGACTCTGCAGGGCAGGCAGGACAGGACTAGGGGCAGAGGTGCACGATCTGGGTCAATGGGAATGAGATCTTGGAGATAAATCACATCTGGCAGACAGACTGGAGAGGGTGAGTCACTGCCGCCTACTCCGAGAAGCCCCCAGGCTCCTCAGCCAGGGTCACTCACTCCTTCCTGCAAGTCGCCCGCCCGTGCCCCTTCTCCCCCAGGCTCCTGCAGGGGCTGTGCCCAGCTGAGTCATCCCTGTGCAGCCCTGCCCAGCTCTGGCCAGGGCTGCAGTACACACGTACTGGTAGACATATGAATGAGTGAAATTGTAGCAGGGGAAAAAATGACTTATTTCCCCCTCCTTTTTAACTGGGGAAGGGAGAAGTTGCTGGGGATGTGAGGTGGGTGACGACGGCCTCTCACACTCCCTGCTGATGCTCAGAGAGCCGGGTCTCACGTGCTGCTCTCCCGGAAGGGGAGCAGGGTCCTCCGTGGGGGAACTGGCCTCAGCCCCTTCCCTGCCTCCGTGCTCTCTGGTTCCCTCTCTCAGCTGAGATGGTTTTTTGTTTGTTTGCTTGCTTTTTTACTTCCAGTTCCTCTGTTAAGTTTATTTTGGGGGAAAGAATCATATTTTGTTATAATGGGCCAGGATATTTATCTCATCAAATGTATGATTTTAAGGTATTATTATATTGAATTAAAAATATTTTTATCAAGAAGGATCCACACATGTACAGTCCAACCATATTATACAATCAGTGGCTCACAATATTGTCACAAAGTTGTGTATTCTTCACTGTGATCCTTTTTAGAACATTTGCATCACTCCAGAAAAAGAAATAAAAAGAGCTCATACATCCCTTACCCCTTATCCCTGCCTCTCATTGACCTCCAATATTTTAATCTTTCCAATTCTTACCCTTTATCTTCCCCTGCCATTTATTTATTTTTATCCTTTTTTTTTTTTCTTAACTCATCTGTCCATACCCTGGATAAAAGGAGCATGAGACACAAGGTTTTCACAATCACAGTCACTTTGTTAAAACTATCTCATTATACAATCGTCTTCAAGAATCAAGGCTACTGGAATCAAGTTTAACAGTTTCAGGTACTTCCCTTCAGCCACTCCAATACACCTTAAACTAAAAAGGGATATCTATGTAATACAGAAGAATAACCTCCAGGATAACCTCCCAACCTGTCTGAAATCTCTCAGCCACTGAGACTTTATTTTGTCTCATTTCTCTTCTCCCCCTTTTCTCCGCTGAGGTTTTGCTGATAAGAAAAGAACGTGTTGGTTCATGTCCACATGGGCTGGGGGCCCGGAGCTGGGGCAGTGTGCCCAGTGGAAACGGGGGGGCGGGGGCTGCTGTGTACATGGGGGGTGTGACTCTGACCTCGTAGCCGAATGCAGCCCCTCCCCCTCAGAATGCAGATGGGGAAACTGAGGCCTGGAGGAAATAGGCCACATAGAGAACTGGTGGCCACCAGGACTGGGACCTAGGTGACTGGTGCTTTAAAATTTAAAAAAGACAAGAGAAGACTTTGTAAATAAAGAAGTAACTGCGACTTTGACTTTGGGGGGAATACAATTAATACAAACAGAAAAAGTATAGGGAAAGTAATAAAAATAAACCTACAGTCCCATTTCCCATTATAACCACTTTAACCATTTGGTGTCTTTTCCTTCCTTCTAAACAATTGAAAAAAAAAATCCTCTAGGATTGTCTCACAAAATCACTTTCCTCCTTATGGTTATGATTGGTACGGCTGTTTGCTCAAAGCTCTCCCTACACTATTAAAATTATTTTCAGCCTACGATTAAATGCTGTTAGAGCGCCATAGCTTTGACCATGAGTGAGCGTGAATCACTCTTACCTCCACAGAACCCCCACCGGTTGTGAATTTGTACATGACTCTTGCCTTTAGTTCTCCTTCTTTCAATTCAGATGTAAGTCCTGCCTTGTCTTAGTTCCCAGAGCTGCCTTAACAAATCACCACAAACGATGGCTTAAAACAATCGAAATGTCTGGTGTCACAGTTCTGGAGAGCAGGAGTCCTAAATCCAGGGGAGGGCGGGGCCGGCACCCTCCAAAGTCTCCAGGGAAGTCTCCTTCCTGGCCTCTCCCGGCTTCCGGTGGCTGCCGGCCATCCTTGGCTTGTGGACGCATCACTGAGCTCTCTGCCTCAGTCATCACGTGGCCTTCACCCGTGGGCCCGTGCATGGCTCTATGTTCTCTCTCTATAAGGACACCAGTCATGCGTCAAGGCCCACCCTATCCAATTTGACTCAGCTGAACTAGTCATGTCCGCAAAGACCCTAGTTCCAATTTCGAGTGTTTGGGTGGACTTAAATTTTGGTGGGGGGAGGGCACTATTCAACCCACTACATGTTCCTTCTAAACATGTGTGTTATATTATGGAATCAACTTTGCCTGTTTCAGATTTCCAATTGTACACATTATACTATAGAGCCTGGGTCACTGATCTGGACCATGGGATTTTAGGGTGTTTGGGGTAAGGGGAGTGGCCATGCTAGTGAGTGCTGGCCTTCCCTTCTTTCCCTTCAACTGGAGCAGCTCCCCCTTGGATCTGTTTTATAAACTGGGTTTCCATCATAATACCATCATTTATTGAGCACTTGCTACATACTAGGCTACATACTCAATTAATCCTCATAAAGATCCTGCAAGGTAGATACCATCGTTACTGTCTTTCTATATATCAGGAAACCGAGGCTCAGAGAGGTGTAGCAACTTGCCCAAGGACACACAGCCAGTGAACGGCAGAATTGGGGTCTGGATTCAGGCAATCTGAGAAAGTTAAATTACTTCTCCACCTAAAATTTCACGTGAACAAAGTTTATGGCCAAAACAGTCTTTGAGAACTTCAGATTTAGCTCATTCCAGTGCTTTTCTCTGATGCCAGAATGCTTGCGGAAGGGTGAGAGACCCCTGTGGGCTAAAGAGACCCTGGAGGGCTTCCAGGAGGAGGTGAGGTTTTGAGCTGAGATATGAAGAATGGCTGGCTCAGCATCAGGAGCAGGAAGGCATCACATTTCAGAGTGTGAGATTGTACCTGAACTGCAACAAGTTCAGTTGAGTCATACTGGATTGGTGAGCACAGGAGCCCTTCTGAGAGGTACTTTAGAGGAAGCCGTTGGGGAAGGTGGAAGGAGAAGTTCAGGAAAGCTGCTTGCCTTAGGAGAGGCCTAGGGAAGGTGTGACAGGTGTGGCTTTCGCCTCCTGGCTGGGCATGTCTAAAGAGCCAAGGTCTGCAGGCTCACAGTGGGCATCTTACCCCAGCAGTGGGGGTAAGACGGGCCTGGTGACCTCTCTCTAAGGGCCAGTTCTGTGATCTGGGCCATTTTCCCATGAGCAACATAACATAAGCAGCCCTGTCCTGGGGTCTATTAAGCCCTGCATGAAACAGACTTTTTAGATTATAATGAGATTTGCTGTAGAGAGATTTTCTCTGTATTATCTGTCCGTGCTCCACTGGCTGTGTGGACTTGGATAAGTTGCTTAAAATCATTTTTAAGAGCTCCCAGGATGAGCTAGGACCTGGTATCGTGGGATTGAGAAAACCTTCTTGACCAAAAAGGGGAAGAGAGAGAAATGAGACAAAATAAAGTTTCGGTGGCTGAGAGATTTCAAACAGATTCGAGAGGTTATCCTGGAGGTTATTCTTATGCATTATATAGCTATCCCTTTTTGGTTTGTGGTGTGTTGGAGTGGCTGGAGGGAAGTACCTGAAAATGTAGAGCTGTGTTCCAGTAGCCTTGAGTGTTGAAGATGACTATATAGCTATTTATCTTTTGTAATATGACTGTGTGATTATGAAAACCTTGTGTCTGATGCTCTTTTTATCCAGGGTATGGACAGATGAGTAAAAAACATGAATAAAAAATAAATAAATAATAGGGGGATAAGGGGTAAAATAAATTGGGTAGATTAAAATACTAGTGATCAATAAGAGACAGGGGTAGGGGGTATGGGATGTATGAGTTTTTTTCTTTTCTCTTTTTATTTCTTTTTCTGGAATGATGCAAATGTTCTAAAAATGATCATGGTGATGTAGAGACAACCATGCGATGATATTGTGAGCCACTGCGTGCACACCATGGATGGACTGCATGCGTGTGCAGATTTGTGAATAAAAAAAGAAATATTTTAAAATCATCTGTAAAATAGGCCTTTTAGGCCTTGCCATTCAGATATGACCTGGGAGCCCAGGTGCTGAAGTGGTGAATTAAGGAGGGAGGAGCTCTGACAACTTTCCCTGCTCCCATACCCGAATAGCAGAGAAAATCTAAAACGATAAATGACAGAGAAGAAGCTCTGAAGAAAGCAAAGGTGTACCATTTACATGGATGGGATAATTTATTCAACAGGATGTCAGTTCTCCTTCAAATTTACCTCTCAGTTCAGTGCAATCCCAATTAAAATCAAAGCTGGAATTTGAGGAACTTGACATATGTATTCTAAAATGCATATGGAAGAATAAGAAACTAAATATAAAGTCAATTTGGAAAATGAAGAACAAACAAGGGGATTCTCTGTGCCAGATACTGAACATTCTACAAAGTTCTTAAAAAAAGAAAGAAAGATGGAACCAGCCCAGGAACAAAAAGGCCAACGGAACAGAATTGATTATTCAGCAAAAGACTCAAACAATTACGATACGCGACGCAATGAAAGAATGGACTCTGCCGATGCTGTAAGGAAGACTGGTTTCTCCTATGGAGAAAAATGAAGTTGGGTCTCTACCTTGCCCCTTAAGCACTATATACAATCCGGGTGGATTAAAGGCCTAGATGTGAAATGTAAAATGATAAAACTAAAGAAAAGAAATATAGGAAAATGTCTTTACGTCCCACAAGTAGGGAAGGACCGTTTAACTATGGTCCAAATGACAAGAAGTGAATGGACTTGATTACATTAAAATTGGGATTTTTTTTTTTTCCTGACAAGGGAAAAGTAGAAACTTTTTTTCCTGACAAGGGAAAAGTAGAAAAGGGATCGTAGAAACAAGGATACCAAATAGGTGATAGAATGGGGAAGTTATTTGTGATGTTTAAAGATCACAAGGGATTAATATCTAGAATATACAAGGAATTATTGCAAAGCTACAAGAAAAAGACAGGAAACATGATAGAAATATGGTCAAAGGATGTGAACAGGCATTAACAGAAGGGGAAACCCACATGACTAACAAGTAAGGAAGAGGTGTTCAAGCCCACGAATATTCAGAGAAATGCAAATGAAACTACAGTGAGTTCCACTTCACACCCCTCACAAATGGCCCAAATCAGAGCATTAGCTAATGGTGAGTTTGGGGGTAGATTGTGCAGAAATGGGAACGCTCTGGCACTGCTGGTGGGAGCAGTGGCCAACCTGGAGAAGATTCCGGCAGCGTGGGTGAAACAGGTTCACAAATACTCCGTGATCCATTAATCCCAGTCAACAGAAAGTCAAACACCTACAGACACCAGCACAAGTTGTCCCGGGGTGCCTCCATGGAGGGGGCTGGTGCTCATGATGGGAGGGGAATGGAATGGGAGCAGGGATTGCAGGAAAAATAAAACAAGATGGGAAGATTTATGGTGTCTCTATGGTTCCACAATTTAAAAAAAAAAGAAAGAAAGAGAAACTAAACAGATGATGACAGTGAAATGTAATATGTGATCTGGGTGGGATCTAAAGATAGAGGAGAAAAGGCTCTGAAGGACATTATTGGGACGTAAGAAAAAATTGGACTATAGAATGTAAGCTTCCTATCAATGTTAAATTTCTTGAACTTGTTGACTTCACTTAAAGTGATGACATAGTGAGTATCCTTTCTCCTGGGAAGTGTACGTGGAATTGGCTCAAGGAGTTTGATGTGTTACAAGCTGCTCTTAAATGTTCAAAGACAAGACACACAGATAATACAGCGACTGGCAGAATGATGTAGCGAAGATGGCAAAGTGTTACAATTGGTGGAGCTGGGTAACTGAGCAGGGGTATGCTGGAGTTCTTTCGATAGAGTTTGTATTATTTTTGCAACTGTCCTGTAAGTTTTAAATTATTTCAAAACAAAAAGTTTAAAAAATTGAAAAATAATGAAGCAAGTGAGAAGCCTTGCCCGGGCAGGGTCCAAGGAGTAAGAGGCACTCAGCCTTTGCTCCTGGGGTCCAAAAAAAAAAAAAAAAAGAACACAAATGAGAGAGGGAAGGAATGCAAAAAAGATTCCACTCGCAACAGCCACAAAAGTATAAAATACCTAGGAATGACTTCTGAGAAGTGTGTGGGTGGGGGGCTGGAGGAGGGGTCGGTGGAGGGGAGTTGTGTTCCTGAGTTCCAGTGTGACCCAGCGTGACCGGCGAGGAACCCAGGCGAGTAGGGAAACCGAGGCCAGAGTTTAGTGGGTCTGCAGAGAGCCTGGCCGCAAGGCAACCATTGCTTGTCTTTGAATCTTTGTGCACAGAAACTTGTGGTCGGGAGTTGGGGGACCAGCTGCTCCCTGGCCCCTCCGAAGCCTGAAGGAGAAATAGATGAGCTGGGTTTGAGGGAGAGTAATGGGGTAGGGGTGAAAGCAGGGGATGGGGGGGGAGTGGGCATAGGGGGACAGAGTGGTCCCTGAAGGGGCTTTCATCCATTCATTGAGAGGGATACCGGCTGGGCGGGGGTGAGGCTGAGAGGAGGTAGGGGAATTGAAAGCACTTTGAAAATGTAATGGAGTATAAAAAGGATCAAATGTTGTCACCAAAGTGGGCACCCAGGAAGTCTCCTGGGCTGCTGGTGGGAGTGAAGTGGGTACAGCCGCTTTGGAGAGGAATTTGGCAGGACCTAGCGAAAACGAAAATATGCAAACCCCACCACCCGACAGATTGACTTTCTAGGTTCACAGTCTAGACAAACTCTGAAGCCCAGGCTGCAGGAGTCATGTGCACCCCCCAGTGGTTTGTCCCAGCAGGGGCCCGAGCGAGGTGGGGGGCAGTCACCCGAAGCAATACCACACAGTGGGTAGAAAGAGTCACCCAGACCTGACTGCACAGCACGGAAAGTTCTCAGAAACAGTGCCAAGGGGGAAAAAGCCAGGGGCAGGGCAGCGTGCCTGCTGCTCTGTCATTTGCCTGACTGTGAAGCACACACCTAAAATAATACTCGGCCCTGTTCGTGGGCGCTTATGTGTGAAGACAGAAAATGGTCCAGAGGGAAACACAGCAAATGTGGATTTGGGAGAAGTTGAGGGGGCCAGCCCTGGGCCTAGGGGTCAACGAGGACTTCAATTTTAATGCTAAAATAAAGGAACTGAAGCCAAAAGTAATTTAACAAATGCTTACTGAGAACCTACTAGCTTTAAAAACTTTCTGTTGGTGTTTGTGCTGGTCTCGAGGTGCTAGGGACCCAGCAGAAAGCAGAACAGATCAGAGCCCTGCTGTCCTGGGGGAGACAGGCAATAAACAATTAGAGGAATAATAACTGCCATGAAGAAAAGCGAAGCAGCTATTTTAGTTAGGGGGGATTAGGGGCGCCTGTCTCAGGAGGTGACATTTCAGCAGAGACTTGACTGAAGTGAGGAAGTGAGTCACGCAGGTATCTGGTGGAAGGGTGACCCAGGAACTGCAAGTGTAAAGGCCCTGAGGCAGACCAGAGGGGTCAAGTGTCATGCTATAAGGCCAGAGAGGAACCAGGGTAGCCCTGGTTATTAATACTGGTCAATTTGGGGAATATAATATGGATGTTTCTTATATTATTTTTTGCTTTCTTTTTTTTTTTTAATTTCTAGGAAAAAAAAACCCAAAGAAAAATAATATAAAATTAAATGGGCATCAAATAAAACAGCCTGGTTTGCCGTAGGATAAAAGGGAGAACTTCCCATCAGGTAAAGGTCCTGAATGAGGTCAAGGGGAAACCATGAGCCCCCCTACCTTGGCAGTCATTCCTAAATGACGGGCATACCCCCTTCGTACTGTTAAAGGCAGAAGCTTGGAATCAAGTTCAGCTCTGCTTCACCTCCCATCTCCCCACAGCTCATGAAAGTCATAGAATTCTCAAATGTCAGGCAGAGAAGGCAATCTGGACTCTGGTCCTAGTCTAGAGATGGCAGATGCAGGTGAGCATACTGTCCCCTTCCCTACCCAAGGCACACCTGGCTACTTGATTGAGCATCTTTTCTGGCTGAGGCCCACATGCAGACTCAGAATCCTCCTCAACACAGCACCCTGGGCAGCTGCACCAATAGAGGTGGCATTTAGGATGAAGCTGGCCTGCTTCCCCTGATCCAATTCAGGCCCCTTGTATTACAGAAGAGCATGCTGAAGTCCAGAGAGGGGTAGATATTGGCCCAAGGTCACACAGTGAGGGACTAAATCAGAGATACCCCTGAGTCTTAGCTGGCCTCATTTGCTGGGTTTAGAATCTGATGGTCTGCTCCAGAAGATTTAGGACTGGTTCTGGGATTGGGTCCTGGGAAAAGGCAATTCAGAACCGCGAAATCCTGGTGAAGGGAGGGAGGGAGGAAGAGGAGGCCTAGAGGCTTCTTGACTCCCTTCCCCAAACTGTCTGGGTTCTCTTTGAGGGTTTGGGGGAGGAGGGCAGCCCTCCCTTTCACCTCCAAACCCTGCAGGCCTTCCTCATCTTTGGGAGGAGTTGGGGATGGAACTGGTGAGCATTTCTCAGTCCAGTGTCCCCAGTCCCCAGCCTGGAATGGCCTTGGGGAAGGGGGAGGGCAAGCGTGAGGGACAGACCAAAGAAGCAGCAGCAGTCCTGTAGCATCAGCAAGTGTCACTTCCTTCCGTGATTTTAGAATGAGTCACCAAGGGGCTGGCCCAGAGCATTCAGGACATGGAGTTGTTTGCTCTGGCTCTGGGCCAGACTGGGTGGAAGAGGAAGGGGACTCTGTTGCCCAAGCAGATCCTGCAAGCAGGACCCCATAGGGCCCTCGGAGACCAGCGCAAAAGGAGCAGGCTTTGTGTCTGGTTCTGAGTCCCCAGCAAGGGTTTTGCAGAGCCTTCCCCTGTGGTGCCCCTCCCAACACAGTCACAGCTAAGCTTTCCAAATGACCCTCAGCCACAGCCCTGGCTGCAGTTAAACCTTCTGGGCAAAGCTTCTCAAATGGGGTCCACCAAAGTCAGCTGGGGCTCATCAAAAAGCCCAACCATCAGACTCACAACAAACATGGGCGTGGGGCCCCAGAATCTGTGTAACTAAGCCTTCCAGATGATTCTGATGCTGGCTGCACCTGGAGAGGCACTCCTCCAAACTGTTTACCAGAGTGCCTGGCCCATAGTAGGTGTTCAATAAATAGCAGTGAATGGACAGGCTGGCCTTGCCACATCTGCTGCTGCAGCTGAGCCCTCCTCTATCCCTGCTTGCAGAAGCACTGCCCTCAGCTTACTGGGGGGTGTGAGAGGGTGGGGGACATTCTGAGGGTTTGGGGCTACACTGGGAAAGGCCCCAGGCCAAGAGTGCATGTATTGGGCATGCAGCCTCCAAGTTGGGGGCTAGGGGACAAACAGTCCTGTCTCAGCTGGAAGCCTGTTTGTTCCCCATTGATAATGGAACAAAAGAGGCCTTTTCTGCACTGTGGAACTGGGGGTCTAGGAGATGCATGGAATGGGTGTCTGAGCTGGGTGGGCAGGACCTGGAAGAGAGTGGACTGCACTGGATTCCCAAGCCCCACCTTTGCATCCACTCACTCATTCATTCATTCACTTCTTCACTCTCTTATTTTTCTCCCTCACACACTTGGTCTGTATTCAGTCCTCATTGATTTCAACTTTACTGAGAACCTCTGCATAGCCCCTGGTCACTAATGAAACAGAGGGGACTGTGACTGAGACCTCCTGCCCTGGAAGACCACACAGCCCAGCACCGTGAGAAGAAGCTCCTTGGCTATGGAGGCAGCCAAACCGGGTTGGAATGTACTGTCTCCCTATGAGCCGTGTAAGCTCATAGAGCTTGAGCCCTCTGTTGTGAGACAATGCGTGTAAGCCATCTGGCCGAGCAGAGACTTCTGATAACAGCTAGTGGCAACAATTACTAAGAGAGGAGAGGATCATGCAAGCAACTAACGGTAACGCAGGGTGCTCTGTTCATGGTCCATGGAAGTTCTGTGGCTATTACTCTGCCTGGTGGGGCTGGTCAAGGCGGTATCATGGAGCACAGAGAATTGAGCGACAGCTGGACGGACAAGTAAGTGATCATCAAGCAAACACAGAGCGAAAGCCATCCCAGACAGAGGGACTGGCATGGATGGAGGCATGGAAGTGGGGTTCGGGGCTACTCCAGGAGTCTAGGAGAGGGGCTGTGGAGCTGGGGAGCCCTGCTGCCCGCTGGGCCAGCTGGTAAAGGCCTCCAGCAAACTAGAACAAGCTGCTTTCAGGAAGGCCCAAGGCTCCTCCCAGCCCGTGACCACCCTGCCTTTTGCCCTGCACCTGCAGCAGCACGGCCCAGGCTCCGGGCACCTGCCTCACTCCAGCTCTGCTGCCTCAGGCCTGCATTGCCACAGGCTCCAACTCAGCCACAGGTCTCCGTGGGTTACCTTGTGCTGGCCCTGGGGACTCGGGTGAGTAAAGCAGACAGGAAGCTCCCATTAGTCTGGTGGTCCCTAAACTCCTCGGAATATCCATCGAGCTCTCAGAGGGGGCCTTCATAGGCCCTCCTGCTTGGACCAAGATAAGGGGAACCTCGCCCTTGCACTCCCAAATGAGCGCAGTGGTGATTCACTCCTGTTCCAGTCTGCAAGCTGCCAGAAAGAGGGGCTTTTTAAAAGGGGAATTTATTAAGTTGCAAGTTTATAGTTCTAAGGCCATGAAAATGTTCAAATTAAGGCAAGGCTATACAATGTCCCATCTAAGGCATCCAGGGAAAGATACCTTGGTTTAGAAGGCTGATGATTTTTAGGGTTTCTCTCTCGGCTGGAAAGGCACTTGGTGAGATCTGCTAGCTTTCCCTTCAACGGCTTCCCCGGGGCTTGTCCATTCTGTTGGCTCTGTTGGTTCTGGTTGCTCTGAGCTTTTTCCAAAATGGTTCCCTCTTAAAGGGCTACAGTAAGCAACCCCAACTTGAATGGGTGCAGACACATCTCCCTGGAAACAATAAAAAAGCTCTCACCCAGCAATACTGAATGAGGATTAAAGGACATGGCTTTTTTGAGGTCCACAACAGAGTCAAACCAGCATTAAACTCTAACCAAAAGCCTAGAGGACCCACCTTAGATGGAAGAGCTGAAGGCAAAGTGGTAAGATGTGGTCAGCAGGAGACTCTGGCACCCCTGGGGCAGGAAGCTGTGGTCAGAAGAATTGGCAGGAAGGCTTCCAAGAAAACTGCAAAAGTGCCCCTAGAGAGAATGAATCAGAAACTGTCTCCCAGAGGCCTCAAAGCAAGGTGACAGCTGTTGCTGCCACAGAACACTGTGTCTTTTTCTTCCAAAACCTTCTCCCTGGGTCTGACCCTAAAGGCAGAGTAGAGACTCTCCTCCAAGGCAGCCAAGGTTGTCCCACTCTGTATGGTCCAGGTGGAGAAGGGGAGGAGCCCCACTCTGGATAAGAGAGTGGAGCTGCAATGATTTCCCAGGACAAGACTAGGCTCTTGATTATCTGAGAGGAACCATGTTGCTGTTTTTTTGGTCTGAAATTGGTTAGAAAAGCTATAGGATGTGCCCGGGATTTCATGCAGAGTCTGGGAAAGAATGTGTCCCCAAAGAAGCTTCAAGGTAAGTATGACTTTCTCCTTAGACCCTGCACCAGTTGCCTGGCTGTGCTCAGCTCCAGCCCTGCCATGCCTGCTCTGCTGTGCATCGCAGTGCGATGACCCCCTACAAGCTACATTTCCCGGGTTCCCTTGCCAAATGCTTCTCGTCTTAGGTATGGCCAATGGCAGGTCCTGGAGAGAGCTAGGTGGCTGGAGTAAAGGGAGAATTCAGGGCATTTCCCTCCTCTCTCTGCTTCGTGTGGTGCCTTCAGCAGTGGCTAAGTCTCCTTTGAAATTCCAGATTCCTCTAGAAACCCTGGCTGCTGGCTCTAGGAATTCCACTTCCAGACTCAGAGGGGGCAGAGGCTTCTTGCAGTTGCTAATCTCAGGGTTGTCCCCCCTTCTCCTGGTTGTTCTCTTAATTCTTCTGTTATCTTCATAACGAATTCCCCTGTATTAAAGACCCTTTATAAAACCACCAGGCCAAGGGTTTGTTTTCCTGATGGATCTTGACCGACATCCGCTCTGTGGAGTCCCGCGCATTCAGATGTACTGTTACAGCCTCCGGGAGGCGGGAAGCGGGATCCTGGAGGATTCCCACGTTTGGATGGTGATGGGGTCACGGCCCAGCAGGGAGAACTGGTTGGATCGATCGGGTCTAAGCTACCCGGGATCATCCCTGACAACCGTTTGCCCCACGTGACACACCCGCTCCTGGCCTTTGGCTCTCTTTCATGGAGCAGGGAGTCCTCAAAACTGCTCTGAGGTGACTTGTAAACAAGGTCCAGAAGAAATCTTCAGGTTCCTTTTGGCAGTTGACCCCTTCTGCAGAGTAAAGGTTATGTTAAGCCACACCCTCAGCCTCCTGAGCAGGAGGTGGGATTTTCCACCTCCCTACAGGGTCACTTCCCAATTTTTCAGCCTGCACCTAGGAGCATTATCCTTGCTGTCTTTGTGATGGGGGCTGGTGGTCCAGAGCAGGGGTCCCTGTGTGCCTTGGGGCAGGGGAGCGCAGCCTCCCGTCACTCTGCTCACCCCACTCCCAGCAGGGCCCTGCATGCGGGGGCAAGACTCCCGTTAATCTAGGCTGGGGGAATCTGTTCCCCTAGCACCCAAGGTTGGCCCTGGGTATTGGGTTGGCACGCAACATCTGTGTGTGGGGGGGAGAGATGGCAGCTAGGGTGGGTGCTCAGCCATGATGTGGGTTCCAGGGAAAAGACCCTGGTGGATGTCAGCCTGAGCCAGCCCCCCCCGGGCTTACACAGTTTTCTGGACTGTTTTCTGTCCCAGCTTCTGTTTACCTCTGCTGGCCACCTGGGTGGGGGAACTCAAGGAGGCGGGCAGGGCGGGATCTGGCTCACTCAGAAGGGCTTGATGAATATTTAAGGATAAATGAGCAAAGGAATAATTGATATAATAGCTAATTCTTATACCGTCCTTATTAAGTTACATATATACCAGGGATACACACACACACCGACACTATATAATATTGCCCTAGTTTGCTAGCTGCCAGAATGCAATATACCAGAAATGGAATGGCTTTTTAAAAGGGGAATTTAATAAGTTGCTAGTTTACAGTTCTAAGGCCGAGAAAATGTCCCATTTAAAATAAGTCTATAGAAATGTCCAATCTAAGGCATCCAGGAAAAGATACCTTGGTTCAAGAAGGCCGATGAAGTTCAGGGTTTCTCTCTTAAGTGAGAAGGCACATGGTGAACACAGTCAGAATTTCTCTCTCATCTGGAAGGGCACATGGCGAACATAACATCATCTGCTAGCTTTCTCTCCTGGCTTCCTTTCACGAAGCTCCCCAGGAGGCATTTTTCTTCTTCATCTCCAAAGGTTGCTGGCTGATGGACTCTGCTTCTTGTGGCTATATCATTCCACTCTGCTCTCTCTGAATCTCTTTCATTCTCCAAAATGTTTCCTCTTTTATAGGACTCCAGAAACTAATCAAGACCCACCCAAATGAGTGGAAACACACCTCCAGCTAATCCAGTTTAACAACCACTCCTGATTAAATCACATCTCCAGGGAGATGATCTGATTACAGTTTCAAACATACAGATTTGAATAGGGATTATTCTACCTTTATGAAATGGAATTTTTATTAAAACATGGCTTTTCTAGGGTACATACGTCCTTTCAAGTCAGCACAAATATGCATCTTTTAGGAAACATTTTGGAGAATGGGAGATTCAGAGAGAGCAGAACAACATAGCCACGAGAAGCAGAGTCCACCAGCCAGCGACCTTTGGAGATGAAGAAGGAAAATGCCTCCCGGGGAGCTTCATGAAACAGGAAGCCAGGAGAAGAAGCCAGCAAATGATGCCGTGTCCACCATGTGCCCTTCCAGATGCGAGAGGAGGGTGACGGTGTTCACCATGTGCCTTTCTAGTTGAGAGAGAAACTCTGACTGTGTTCGCCACGTGCCTTCTCACTTGAGAGAGAAACCCTGAACTTCACTGGCCTTGAACCAAGGCATCTTTCCCTGGATGCCTTAGATTGGACATTTCTACAGACTTGCTTTAATTGGGACATTTTCTTGGCCTTAGAACTGTAAACTAGCAACTTATTAAATTCCCCTTTTAAAAAGCCAAAAAAATGCATCTTTTTTGTTTGTTTAGCATTTTTAAAACATTTTTATTGTGAAATATATATGCAGAAAAGTGATAATTTTCAAAGTACAATTTAGCAAGTAGTTATAGAGCAAATTTCAAAGTATGGTAGGGGTTACTGTTCCACAATTTCAGGTATTTCCTTCTGGCTGTTCTAATACACTAGAAACCAACAGGATATGTCAATATAATGATTTAGAAGCCATGATCATTATTAAATCCTATCATTCTCTTTACAACTCCTCCATCTCATTTGATCCTTCTCTTAATCTTCAGGGATATTTGGGCAATGACCATTCTAACATCTTCATATTGAAAAGGGGTGTTGACATTATGGCTTAGAGGGGATGCAATTAGTTGATGTTGTTAGAAAGACTGGTACTTCTGGGTTTCAGAGTTTATCTGGCACAAGAACAATCTGGAGGTTTTAAATTTCTGGAAAATAAACTTAGTGAGTGAAACGTTATAGACCCTCAGATAGGGCCCTGGGCATTCTTTAGTGTTTTCAGGAACATTTTTGAGGCTTGGCATCCCGTGGCAATTTGTATTATCTAGTTGAAGCTTGCATAAGGGTAACTTCCAGCATAGCCTCAACTCTATTTGAAATCTCTTAGACTCTGATACCTTATTTTGCTACATTTCTTTCCCCTCTTTTGGTCAAGAGGGCGTTGTCCGTCCCATGATGCCAGGACCAGGCTCATCCTTGGGAGTCATATCCCACATTGCTAGGGAGACTTGCACCCCTGGGAATTCTGTCCCACATAGGGACATAATGAGTTTATTTGGAGGGCTGGGCTTAGAGAGAGGCCACATCTGGGCAACAAAAGGGGTTCTCTGGAAGTAACTCTTAGGCATAATAATAGGAGGCTTAGCTTCCCCATTACAGAAATAAGTTTCATAAGAGCAAGCCTCAAGCTTGAGGGTTTGGTCTATGAACTTGGGAGTCCCTAATGCTTGAGAAAGTATCAGGAATTTCCCAGGTGGGAAGTTTAATAGTTCCATATTTTTCCTTCATTCCCTCAAGAGACTTTGCCAATACTTTTAAGTTATTTGCCCAACAAACTCTGGAATGTATCAGGGTATTATATTAAGTTATGCAGACTTACAAGATCTCATTCCCTATTCTAGATTCTATGTGTTTAGGTTGCGTAAATGAACTGGCCAGAAAGGTTGTTAGATTTTGTGCTACAGAAAATTTAAGGTTTAGGCAAAATAAATATCTCTTCCTTTGGTCTCACATAGAAGGTGAAGTTCTAAAAAACAATAAGATCATCCTTTACCCTTTATTCTGAATTATCTTAGTCCAAATCAAGTCAGCTTGGTTTTTATCTCTAACTGAAGTCTGATCTCTTTTTCAGCTTCTTTAACAGTTGCTGTATGGAGTAATGCTGACAGAGCTGTAGAACTCTAACTCTGAATCTTAGGTGTCACACAGGTACCCAAAGTTCCAGGGAAATACTAGATTATACACATAAAGCATAGCATCTCAAAATTTAGCAATAAGACGTAAAGCTTGGTAATAAACATGACTGCTGTAAGAGTTTACAATCTAGGCCTTAATTTTCTCATAAGTATTTTCTAAAAGAGACCAAACAATATTTGTCCTTTTGTTTCTGGCTTATTTTGCTCAACATAACATCCTCAGAGCTCATTCACCTCATTGGATGCCTCACGAATTCATTCCTTTCTGTATCCGCACAATATCCTTCCTTTGTATGCACCACAGTTCCTCCTCCTGCTTCTCAGCCAATGGATCCACTGGGTATCTGGTTAATCTGCCATCAGCATCAGTTATATATCTCTCAATCTTCAGAAGAGCCCTAAGAGGTTAGTGCAGAGATTCAGGCCCAGGTGGTCTGGTTCTAAGGACTGAGTGAAGGAATGCTCTAGAACCCCCCTTGGCTTGCCCAAAGTAAGTGTCAGCATCCTGGGATATTTTTCCAGAATTCATGCCCCACCCCCACGCAGGTGGGCAGGCTGGTCGAGAGGCACAGCCTCAGGGCAGCCACAAGCTGGGCCCAACTGGGTCTCCTACCCCCACCCTTCACCAAAGGGAAGGGTGACCCGAAGGGGAGAGGGCAATGGGAGGAGGTAGGGGGGCCGCCTTCAGCTGAGAGGGGGAATCAGAGAGCCCCCACTCCCACCCCGGGCACTGGGTTGGCAGGCGCCCGTGCCAGCTACTCTCCAGGACCTGGAGGGGAGGGGATGGGTGGGGAGGGGATGTGGAGGAGTGGGGCGTGGCCTGTCCGAGCGCCTGAGGGGGTGACCGTGGGTGCTGGCCCCGCCCCGACCCCGCCCCGCCGCCTGCCCCCGCTGCTGGGAGCTGCCTCCCCGCGCCGGCTTTCGCTTTCAGTCGGCGGCGCCAGAGGGCAGGGCGCGGAGCCGAGCCGGCGGCGAAGGCGCGAGGGCGCGACGGCGACCGCCCCGGGGCACGGCCTGACCCCGTCGCACGCGGCGCCGCCGGCAGCACCATGACGCCCGCCGCCCCCTGGGCCGCGCTGGCCGTCGGACTGCAGCTGTGGGCCGCCGGGCTCGCGGTGCCCGCCCAGGTGGGTGACTCGCGCGGCCTCCCCGTCCCGCCCGCCGCGGCGGGTGCGCAGCCCCGGGGCGCCGTGGCGGGGTCGGGGACTCGGGCACCCAGGAGCCGCGCGCCGCCGCCGCAGCCCCCCGACCCGCCCGCCTGGCACACGTGCGCCCGGGGCGATCTGGCGTCCGCAGCCCCGCGGCACAGGGGCGCAGCCGGCCTCTCCGCGAGCCCGGGCCAGGGCGTGCGCGCCCCGCGGGTCCCGCTCGGATCCCAACGGGAGCCCGACCCCTGCCTGCCTCCTGCGACCCCCTCCCGCGGGGCGGCTGCCGGCCCCATCGCCCGCGCCCGGCGCCCTCCCCCGAAGACCTCCTCCTCTGGGGAGGGTTGATCTTTCTTAGAAATCCCAGTGTGCTGTGTCAGGGCGCCGGGACGAGGTGTGCCCTAGGCGCCTAATAAAGGCGCAGGCGGACTGTGGGCTGGCGGCGGCCCCCTTGCCCAGGCCCTGACCCAGGACCGAGCTTGTGGTGTCCAGGGGCCACCTCAGAGCCTGTTCTCTGGGGGCTCTGGATGAGTGGAGATGGGGAGAGTGGAGCCTCCTGGGAGGGCCTGTGTCTGAGCCCTGGGGAGCTGGAGGGGAGGGACGCCCCGCGGCTGGGTCATCAGGCTCAGCTGACCTCCAGAGCTGTCATTAGTACTAAAGGTACCCACCACAGTATTCCCCTCTCCTGTGGCAAAGTAGGGTTTGCAAAGGGACTCTTCATTCTTTGCCTTGTTTGGCTGTCAACACCATCCTGTAAGATAGAGTGACCCCATTTTACAGAGGAGGAAAACTGAGGCTCAGAGCATAGCTCGTATTCCCTGGAAGGCCACGGGACCCTTGTTCTCTCAAGAGGGCATCTTCTTCCTCTGCGGGGGAGGAGGGTGCTTCCAGCCCCTTCCTCACAACCTTGCCTCACGGACCCGTGGTCTGGACACCTTGACCAGCAGCAAGGTGGCACTGGGGACAGGAAGTGACTTGTCAGGTCCAAAGACATCTGTAGAGTCAGTTCTTGAGGGTGGACGACGGGAGCATCAGACCAGAATTGACTCACCCACAGTGGGTGCTAGGGGTGGCTTCTGGGGGGCTGCCGGAGAAGTTGTCCTGAAAATGGAGGTCAGGAGAGTGTGGACGTGGCTGACCCTGGTCTCAGGTCTTGCCACAGACGTGGGGCTTCCTGCGGCTTAGCTCGGGCCTGCCTGGCTTTGCCCAGGGGCTGG
>PVIY010032125.1:0-29250 GCA_004026745.1 Myrmecophaga tridactyla
CATAGTGATAAGAGCTCTATATCCTAGATTGTGGAAAAATAACAATGGCAATTGTTTAACATTTTTGCTACCTGAGTCAGCAAGGGAGCATTGTAGAGTTCCAACATATACTGAGGATCTAGATGGCCATGTACATGTGCAGGACTGTGTCACAAAGGAAAGATCTGAGAAGGTCCTAAACTCTCACCTCTGGCTGACCTTGGGTTCAGTGATATTGGGAAGTGAAGGCTAAGGCAAGATTATAAAGTGCTGAGTGTTGAAAGTGTACCCTTATGCATTCAGTACCCTTCAGCAAAGGTTTGAAGACTGAATGGTTCAAGGCATTTAAGAAAATTTCTGTTCAGTCATTACCAGAATACTAAGCTAAGCAAGCTGACTCACTAGCCACAATGACAAATAATACAGATTTTACATAATTAGTCCAGAAAAATCACAAAGCAAACAATTAACAATAACAAACAACAACAACAACAAAAAGAACAAACAGCAAATAGCAACAAATCATGGTATTTTGTGTGTTTTGGGGGGGAGTGGTGATCTCATTTCCTAAGTTGTTATACTAAATTATTACACTTCCTATTTTCAATAAAACTTTTTCAATACACAAGAAAAAGGAAAGAATGATGTATATGCATTCAATAGGAACTTACTCTGAGGAAGCCCAGATATTGGATTTGCTGGAAGAAACTTTGAATTGATATGATAAATATGTCCAAAAATATAAATTGAAATGTCTAAAGACAAAAGTAAGCCAATTCAAAGAAATAATGTGCATATGAAGCTACAACAAATAGAAAATATCAATGAAATAATAGATTATACAGAAGAACTATGAAATTCTTAAGTAGAAAAGCAAAGTAACTAAATGAAAAAATATACCAGAGGGGCACAAGAGCAGATTTGAGTTGTCAAAAGAAGGAATTAGTGAATGCGGAGCTAAGTCAATTGGTGTTTTTCTGTCTGATGAACAGAAAGTTAAAGGACAGGAAAGATAAACCAATCCTCAGAGACAGGTGAAACCATCAAACATATCAACCTAGATATAATCAGGGCCATTGAATGGAGAGGAGAAGGATGAATAGGCAGAAAGTATAATGAGGAAATAATGGCCAAAGGTATCCCAAATTTGATGAGAAAAGCTACACGCTCAGGAATCATAACAAACTTCATGTAAGATAAACTCAAAGATTCACAACTAAACATAGCATAGTAAAATTATGAAAAGTCAAAAATAAACAGAAAATAATGAAAGAGGCCAAAGAAACATGACTCATCACATATAAGGAATTCGCAATAAAATTAACATCTAATCAGAAACAACAGAGGCCAAAATGCAGTGAAATAACATATTTAATATACTGAAAGAAAATAATTGTAAACCAAGAATTCTATATTCAGCAAAATTATCCCTCAAGAGTGAAGAAAAAAATCAATACAGTTTTAGATACACAAAAACTGAAAGAAATTATTATTAGAAGACTTGCCTTACAAGGAATACTAAAACGATTTCTTGAGGCTGAAAGGAAAGGACCTTAGACAGTAACTTGAATCCACTTGAAGAAACAAAGGTAACTACATAGGTAAATAAAAATGAAAATAAAATGTATTTTTGTGTTTTTGCTCGTACCCTTTTCTTTTCATGTCTGATTTTTGAAACGGTGTAAATTAATCATTATAAAACTGTTGACGTGTTCATATAAAAAGTTACCATTTGTATGACGATTGTAGCACAAAGAAGGGGGAAAGAATCAAGCTATACTGAACAAAAATTTGTTATACAGTTGAAATTATTTTTGTATTACTACAAACTAGATTGTTTTAAGTTAAGATGTTAATTGTTTTTTAAACAAGAGAAGCTGTTTGTTTCTGAGGCTGCCCAAGTAAATATCATACAATGGCCTGCCTCAAATAATGGGAATTTATCTGTTTATATTTATTTATTTTTCTCTTTATTAGATAAATTGTGGGTTTATGGAATAATCATACATAAAATACAGGCTTCCCATATACTACCCTGCTAGTAACACTTTGCATTAGTGCGGAACAGGTATTACAATGGTTGAAATAATATTTTTATAATTGGGATTAAATTAGGGTCCACTACTTGTATAAAGCAGTTCCATGAAATCTTTTTAAAATTGTTATTCAATTATCATATATACAATCTAACATTTTTCCTTTAAATACATTCATATATATATATTCAGTACTGTTAATTATGCTCACAATGTTGTGTTATAATTACCACCATCCACAACCAAAATATTTCCATTGTCTCAAACAGGAATCCTGCATATTTTAAGTCTTAATTTTCCATTCCTTATCCCCACATCATCCCCTAATAACACGTATTCTAGATACTAATTCTATGAGTTTACTTATAATAATTATTTCACATCAGCAATATCATATAATATTTGTCTTTTTGTGTTTGCTTATTTCACTCAATATGTCATCAAGATTCATCTGTTATCGCATATATCAGAGTGTCATTCCTTTTTATGAATGAATAATATTCCATTGTGTGTATATACCACATGTTGCTTATCCATTCATCAGTTGATGAACACTTGAGTTGTTTTCATCCTTTGGAAAAAATGAACAATGCTGCTATGAACACCAGTAGGTAAATATATGTTCAAGTACCAGCTTTCAAATATTTTGGGTACATACCTAGTAGTAGAATTTCCAGTTTATATGTCAATTCCATACACAACTTTCTGAAGAACTGTCAAACTGATTTCCACAGCAGCTGAACCATTTTGCATTGCCATCAGCAATGAGTGTTCCTGTTTCCCTGAATCCTCTCCAACACTTGTAATATTCCATTAACAAAAAATAGCAGACATGTCAATAGGTGTGAAATGTTATCTCAATGAGTTTTATTTGCATTTCCCTAATGGCTAATGATGTTGAGCATGTTTCCATGTGCTTTATAGACATTTAAATATCTTCTTTGGAGAAATGTCTATTCAAGTTTTTGCCAATTTTTAATTGGGTTGTTTGCAATTTTATTAAATTGAAAGATTTCTTTATATATTCTGTATACTAAATCTATAACAATTATATTGTCTTCAAATATATTCCCTCATTGAGTTGGCTGTTTATTTGCTTTCATGATAAAGTCCGTGGAGCCACAAAAGTTTTTAATTTTGATGAGGTCTCATTGATCAATTTTTTTTTTTTACTTTGTTTCTTTAGCTTGGGTATAAAGCCTAAAAATTGATTGCATAACATGAATTTCTGAAGATGTTTTCCTACATTTTCTTCTAGAACTTTGATAGTTCTTCTTAGATTTAGATCTTTGATGCATTTTGAGTTGAGTTGATTTTTATGCAAGTGGTGAGGGAGGGGTCCAGTTCTCCCAACATCGTTTGTTGAAGAGACTGTTCTTTCCAAATTGAGTAGTTTTTGCCACTTTGTCAAAAACTGATTGGCGGGCGGGCAATGGTGGCTCAGTGGTAGAGTTCTTACCTGCCATGCTAGAGACCCGGGTTTTGTTCCCAGTGCCTGCCTATGTTAAAAATAAATAAATAAATTGGCCATAAATATGAGGGATGATTTTGGAGTTCTCAATTTATTCTATTAGTCTATATGTCTGTCCCTGTCCCAGTACCATGCTGTTTTGATCATGGGAGTTTTGTTTTAGGGTGATTTGCGATATTTGGCTGTTGGAATTTTGATTGAGATTGCATTACATGTGCAAATCACATTGGGTAGGATTGATCTTATTCTAATATACAGCAATATATAATCCCTAATCCATGAAAATGAATGTCCTTCCATTTATTTAGTTCTTAATCAATTTCTTCTAGGAATGTTTAGTAGTTTTCTGTGTACAAGACTTTTACATACTTGACAAGATTTAGTCCTAGATATTTGATTATTTTAGCTGCTACAGTGAATGGAATTGTCTTCCTAATTTTTTTCTTCTGATTGCTCATTGTTTGTGTAGAAAAATTCATTTATTAGCTCTAGGAGTATTCAGGATTGTCTGAATATAGGATCATGTCAACTGCAAATAAGAAAAGTTTTACTTCATTTCCAATTTGAGTGTCTTTTATTACTTTTTCTTGTCTAATTGCTCAGGCAAGAACTTCCAGTACAATGTTGAATAGTGGTGGTGACAGTGGGCATCCTTGTCTTGTTCCTGATCTCAGAGGGAGAGCTTTCAGTCTTTCATCATGATGTAGGGTGATAGCTGCAGACTTTTCATATATGACCTTTATCACATTGAGGAAATTTCCTTCTAGCCTAGTATTATAAGTGTTTTTTATTCAGAAAGGGTGTTGTATATTGTCAGACATCTTTTTCTACCAATTAGATGATCATGTGAATTTTTCCTTCATTCTGATAATGTGATATTTTACATTAATTGATTTTCTTATGTTGAACCAACCTTGCATAAAAGGGATAAAACAATTGATCATGGTAAATATTTTTTTATTATGCTGTTGGATTTGGTTAGATAGCATTTTGGTGAGAATTTTTCATCTATGTTATTACGATATATTGCTCTGTAGTTTTCTTTTATTTTGTTATCTTTATTCAGCTTGGGGATGATGGTGACGTTGGCCTCATAGAATGAGTTAGGGAATATTCCTCTTCTTCAATTTTTCGGAAGTTTGAGCAGGAGGTTTTTGATTACTGATTCAATCTCTTTACTAGTAATTGATTGCTGAGATCTTCTGTTTCTTCTTGTGTCCATGTAAGCAGTTTGTGTGTTTCTAAGAATTCATCCATTTCATCTGTTATCTAATTTATTGGCACCCAGTTGTTCAAAGTATCCTCTCATAGTCATTTTTCATATCAATGTGGGTGGGGTAATGTCCACCTTTTCATTTCTGATTTTCCTAATTTCATCCTCTCTTTTATCTTTGCTAGTCTAGCTAAAGTATTGTCTATTTTCTTTATCTTTTCAAGGAAACAACAACTTTTGGTTTGGCTTATTATCTCTATTGTTTCTGTTCTTGTTTTTATTTATATCCATTCTCATCTTTGTTATTTACATCCATTCTCAGATTTGCTATTTTTTTTTCTTCTGCTCAATTTGGGTTTAGTTTGCTCTTATTTTTTAAAATTCTTCCAGTTTTGAGATTAGGTATCTGATTTTAAGTTTTTCATCTTTTTTAATGTAAGCATTTATAGCTATAAATTTCCATCTCAGCACTGCACTTTATGCATCCCAAAGTTTTAGTATGTTATGTTTTCATTTACTTTTGCCTTGAGATATTTCCTAATTTCCCTTTTGATTTCCTCTTTAACCCAATTGTTGTTTAAGAATATGTTGTTTAATCTTCAAAGTGCTGTGAGTTTTCTATTTCTCTCTTTGTTATTGTTTTCTAGCTTCATTCCATTTTAGTCAGAGAATATATACTGTATGACTCGAATAGTTTTAAATTTACTATGACTTATTTTGTGACCTAAGATATGATCTATCCTGGACATAGACCACTCAAGAAAAATGTATATTGTTCTGTATATATCTGTTAGGTTTAGTTAGTTGAGGGTATCCATCAAATCATGTATTTCTTTACTGATCATCTATCCAGATATTGTATCTATTATAAAGAGTGCTGTATTAAAGTATCCTATTTAATGTAAAACCATCAATTTCCTTTTTCAAATATGCCACTATTTGATTAATATATTTTGAGTCTCTGTTGTTAAGTGCATATATATATTTTTGTCACATCTTCCTATTGAATAGTTTATAATGATTGTCTTTTTCTCTCATAATTTTTCTCTTAAAGCTTATCTGATATATGCTAACCCAGCTTTTTTTTTGTAACTATTTGCATCATCTATTTTTTTTTCCATCTTTTCACTTTCAACATACTTGTATTTTTTAATTTGAAGTGAGTCTCTCATGGACAGCATATATTTGGGTCATGTTTTTTGTCCATTCTACCAATCTCTGCTTTTTCACTGGAGAGTTTAATTCATTTACATTAAGGTTACTATTGATAATACAGTACTTTCTACTGACATTTTGATATTTGGCCTTTCTGTCTTGTAACTTTTCTGACTTTTAAATCTTCCATTTATGTAATTTTTATATTCAACTGATTTTTTCTATGTAATGATATTAAGTGCCTTCCTTTTTCTATATGGATATAGTTTTCATATATTGTAATGTTGTTATCATACAGCTAAAATTTAACATCCTAAATATATAACACTATTTTATTGGACACTGTTCTAGGTTTCAAGCTGCCAGAATGCAATATACAGAAAAAGAATGGCTTTTAAAAATTCCTTAAGTTGCAAGTGTACATGTTCTAAGGCTGTGAAAATGTCCAAATTAAAGCAAACCTATAGAAATGTCCTATCTAAGGCATCCAGGGATTGATACTTTGGTTCAAGAAGGCCAATGATGTTCAGGGTTTCTCTCTTAGCTGGAATGGCACATGGCAAATATGGCAACATCTGCTAGCTTTCTCTCCACGGTTCTTTCATGAAGCTTCTCTGGGGGCGTTTTTCTTCTTCATCTCCAAAGGTCTCTGGCTGCATAGGCTCCCATGGCTCTCGTGGCTCTAAAACTTTTTCCAAAATGGTTCCCTCTTAAAGGGTTCCAGTAAGACATCCCACCTTGAATAGGTGGAGACACATCTCCATGAAAACCATGTAATCAAAAGTTACCACCCACAGTTGGGTGAGTCATATCTCCATGGATAATCAAAACTCTCCCATCCAGCAGTATTGAATGAGGATAAAAGGGCATGACTTTTCTGGGGTAGACAAGGGATTCAAACTGGCACATTCCACCCTTTGGATCCCCCAAAAGACATGTTCTTTCCAAATGCAAAATGCATTCATTCTACAGCAATATCAGAAAGACTTAAACCATTTCAGTAAAAATACAAATGCAATACAAAGTCAGAAACAGTACAAAATCTCAGCAAAGTTAGATACAGGCATCTTCTGTCTTAAAGCAAAATTCTCTCTGGTTCTGGACCTGTAAAATTCAGAACTAAGTTATTTGCTGCCAACACAAAAAGGAGGGACAGTCATAGAATACATATTCCCATTTCATAGGGAGAAGTTGGAAGCAATACAGGGGTCACCAGACCCAAACAATCTCAAAACCCTACAGGGCAAACTCCATGAAATTTCAAATTCTGAGAGTCATTTATCTTCAGGGCTTTAGAAAGCACAGTCCCACCCTTTTCAAAGGCCTATGTAGCATCCCACCTCTCTCCAAATGAAACCTTGGGGGACATTGGGGAGACCACCTTTTTCTCAGCTCCACCCTCCCCAAGCATTGGGGTTACACCCAGGTTCTTTACCATCTCAGGGGCACATGCTCAACGCCTCCATGCAGTGGCAGCCAGGCTCTCCCCTAACCCCAAGGAATGTGCTCCACCCTCTCCAAAGTCTGAGGCAGCACAGCTCTTCAACTGCAATGATGTGGAAGGCCCACTCTCTACCTTAGGGGCAAACCTACCTTCTCCAGGTACTTAGGTGTGTCTGCTCTCCTGGCCTGAGGTTTCTTGACTTCTGACCACTGTATGTTGTCCTTTATGTTCAGTATGAAGCATTCTCTTTAAGCAGTGTTTGTAGAGCAATTCTAAAGTTGTAATGAATCCTCTTCAGCTTTGGTTTATCTGGGAATGTCTTTATCTCTCATCATTTTTGACAGAAAATATTTTTGGATATGAAATTCTTGATTGACAGTTGTTTTCTTTCAGCATTTGATATATTTCCACACCCTGCCTACTTGCCTCCATGGTTTCTGATGAGAAATTGGCACTTAATCTAATTGGGACTCCCTCATAATAACAGTCTACTTTTCTCTTGAGCTTTCAGAATTCTTTCTTTGTCACTCACATTTAATAGTATAATTGATATAAAAGTTGGTAAAATTTTCTTTGTATTTATTCTGTTTGGTGTTCTCTGGTGTTCTTGGCCATGCATATTTATGTCTTTTATTAAGTTTCAGAAGCTTTCTGTTACTATTGCTTTAAACATTCTTCTTCCTCTTTCTCTCTTTTTTCTTCTGCTGAAACTCCCATAATTCATGTATTGGTACATGAGCATTACCCAGAGGTGGTTTAGTCTTCACTTTTTATATATATTTTTTTCCGTCTGCTCTTCATTCTGACCCACTTCAAGTGTCTTGTCTTCAAGTTCACTGATTCCTCCTTCTGCCACCTCTAATCTACTTTTGAAACTCTCCTGGGAATATTTATTTCAGGTTTTGTGGTTTTCAACCACAAAAGTAGTTTGGTTGTTCCATTTGTTTCCTTCTTAAAATTTCTATCTCTTTACTAAAATTATCATTTTGCTCATTCATTGTTTTCCTGATATAATTTATTTTTTCTTAGTGTTTTCCTTAACTCCTTGAGCCTTTTTAATATCATTTTAAAAGTATTTATTCAGTATGTTGACATCTTGGTCTTCATTGATGTTTTCTGTTATTTTATCCTCTTCCTTTGGATGAACCATCATTTCCAATATCTTTGTCTTTTAATCTTTTGTTACACACTGTATATTTTATTGCTTTAAAATGTTAACACTGGTATTTATTCCTTAACATGTGTGTTTCTTGATTTCATAACCATCTGGTAATAAGAAAAAAATTTTCTTGAGACTCAGTTCTCCTATGGGAAGTTCTACCCAAAGCCAATATAGTGTGCAGGGTCCTTCCTATATGTTCTGGACTTGTTACTTATCCTGTGCTTGTGCTTTTAGTTTTGGAGTTCCCCCAATTACAGCAGGCTGAAAGTCCCCTTTACTTTCCTCGAGACAAACCTCCATCTCCTAAGTGTTTAAAGTAGGCAAACTTTGCACCATATTGTTTTCCTCTATATATTCTTAAACTCCTTTCATTGTCTCAAGCTGCTTTTGCCTTGAGGGAAAATTCTGGGACAGGGGATATACTGGTGATGAGCTTTCCAAATGAGACTTTTAGCTAAAACATGTCCAAGGGCCCACAAAGGGGGCACAGATCAGCCTCAAAGTGCCTTAAGGAGGAGTTCAGGAAGGAGCCAGGAATTTCTGCCACATGTCCCTAAAACTGAGCTTTCTTGTCCTTCCCACTTTCTTCAATTCACTTTCCCCCACTCATAGTGTTTTTAAGTTTTCTCCATGGATCCCTTTGTCTGGGTTGGGTTGGAACAATGGCTGCCCTCAGAGCCAGGCCCACAGTCACCGACATTCACTAATCAGCAACTGTGATCAGCAATAAACTATGTTAGCTCTATGTTTTTGTGTCCCTTTTTGTCATCAGCCATCTAGCCAGGGGCTGGACCCTATGGTGACCTACCATGAGTGTGGAGGATGGGCAGCTATAAACACAGTACAGAGAGCAATTGTTGGTCTTTGCCATTATTTACTAGTCTCTTCCTTTCACTCTTTCCTGCATGCTGTACAGTGTTCTATTGGCCTCCATAGTTGCAAAAAAAAAAAAAAAAACTATTACAGACAGTCCCTGCTTGTTAAATAGCTATTCTGGTGGAAGGGCTGAAATCTAGAGTTTACTACTTCACCATCTTCCCACAATCATAGCTCATGGTTTTGAAGTCAAGGAAATATCCAAATCAAGGCATCATCAAGGTGATGCTTTCTCCACCAAAAAGCGACATTCTGGGTCTGGATCCTTAGTTTGTCACATAGCAAGGCACATGGCTGCATCTCCTAGTATTTCTCTTCTCGTCTAGGTCCCATTGATATTTAATTTCTGGCTGCTCCCTCTGGCTTTCTGATTTCCTTCCCATGGCTTCTTCTCTCTTATAAGATCATTTAGATTATAAAGAACTCTATTAATAGGATAAGGACAATTCTGACTGCCATGGGCTACACCTTAACTAGAGTAACCTTATCAAAAGTCCTACTGTTAATGTCATACCCACAAAAATGGATTAAATTTAAGAGCATGTTTTTTTTTTTCTGGGGTACCTACAGCTTTAGGTCATCACAGAAACCAACAAGACAATAATTTATTAAAAACAGGAGATAAAAAATAATTATATAACAAAAATGAAGGTGGTAAGGGAGGAATAGAAGAATGAGGAAGTCATCAATATATAGAAATCAAATAGCAAAATGCCAATTCTACATCATGAGAAATTACATTAAAAATATATGGATAAACACTATTTCTAAAGGTAAAAATTGGCAGAATAGATAAGAAAAACATGGTTTGACCTCATGTTGTGTATGAGTCATATTTTAGATTCAGACACAAATAGGTTGAAAGAAAATTGACAAAAAAAAGCTACACTATGCAGACATTAACCAAAAAAGTGATGAATTGTTTATAGTATCAAACAGAATAGACTTTAAGAAAAAAAACACTGGAGATAAAAGGGCATTATATAATAATAAAATAGTTAAACTATCAGTGAAAAATGACAGGTAAAAATATATCTGCACGTTAACAACAGATTTCACAAACATATGAAAGAAAAGCTGCCTAAGGAGGATATAGACAATTTTACAATAAAGGGCTTGAGATAACATTCCATCTTCAATAATGTTGAGAACAAATAGGCAGAAGACTAAAAAAGGAAATAGAACTCTTCAACAGCATAAAATAATTAGACCTAGTAGACGTTGAAAGAATACTCTGCCCAAGAAGTGTAGAATGCACATTATTTTCAAGTGTATATGGGATATTTTCCATGACAGATTATATAATAGGCCATAATATAAGCACCAATAATGAAAGGATTTAAAACATACAAAGAATGTTCTTTGACAACAATGGAAGGGAATTAGGAATCAATAAGAAAAGAAAATTTGGTGAATTCACAAATATGTAGGAATCATACAACAAGATCTTAAATTACAAATGGGTCAAAAAGAAATCACAAAGGAAATTTAAAAATATTTGAAAAAAATGAAAATAAAAGTACAATGTACAGAAACATATGTGATACAGCTGAAAGTGCTTGGAGGAAAATTTACAGCTGTAAATGCTTATTTTAAATGAGGAGACCTTAAACTAGACAAAGAAGAACAAGGTGAATACTAAAAAGCAGAAAGAAGAAATTTGTCAAGATTATAGGGAAAACAAAGCTGAGAATTAAAAATATAGAGATAGTCAATGAAAAATGTTGGTTCTTTGGAAATACAAAAAAAAATTGTCAAACCTTTAGCTACACAAACAAAAAAAGGAGAGAATACTTAAATTATTAAAATAAGAAATAAAAGAAGAGATATCATGAACTACTTTACAGAAACAGAAAGGCTTATGAAGGAATACCATAAGCAACCACAGGTCAATAAATAGGATAACCAAGATGAAATCGACAATTCCTAGGACACAAAGTACCGAAATTGTTTCAAAAGAAATAAAAGTAGAGATAGACCTATAAAAAATAGATCAGATTATTAATCAAAATATGTTCCATTGAGAAAAGCCAAACTAAGACCTCGATCTTGGGGTTCTCCCCTAGGAAACTTATCCCTACATGAGATAGACTAAGCCTACTTAGAATTAGGCCTAAGAGTCACCCCCAGAGAACCTCTTCGGTTGCTCAAATGTGGCCTCTTTCTCTTTAAGCCAACAAGGCAAGCAAACTCACAGCCCTCCTCCTTCTATCTACTTGGGACATAACTCCCAGGAGTGTAAACCTCCCTGGAAACTTGGGACATAAATCGTGGGAGGAGCTGAGACTCAGCATCAAGGAATTGAGAAAACCTTCTCAACCAAAAGGGAGAAGAGAAAAATTAGACAAAATAATGTGTCAGTGGCTGAGAGATTTCAAACTGAGTCGAGAGGTTATCCTGGAGGTTATTCTTATGCACTATATAGATATTCCCTTTTTTAGTTTATGGTGTTTTAGAGTGGCTAGAGGGAAGTACCTGAAACTGTAGAGCTGTGTTCTAATAGCTATATTTCTTGAAGATGATTGTATAATGATATAGCTTTTACAGTGTGGCTGTGAGATTGAAAACCTTATGTCTGATGTTACTTTTATCTATGGACAGATGAGTAAAAAATAGATAAAAAATAAGCAAATAATAGGGGGAACAAAGGTTAATATTGAGTAGATTGAAATATTAGTGGTCAATGAGAGGGAGGGGTAAGGGATATGGTATGTATAAGTGTTTTCTTTTGTATTTATTTCTTTTGCTGGAGAGACGCAAATGTTCAAAAAATGATCATGGTGATGAATATACAACTATGTGATGACATTGTGAGCCATTGATTGTACACCGTGTATAGAATGTTTGTTTATCAAGAATGTATATGTTTGTTTGTTAAGGTTTACAGAAAAAAAAGTTAAAAATTAAAAAAGAAAAGCCAAGGTCCAGATGGCCCCACTGGGTGAACTAAATCAAGTATGCAGAGAAGAAATAATTTCTTCCAGAAAAATAGAAGAGATCTAGACAACTCTCAATTTATTCTTTTGAGGCCACTTTGATATCAAAGTCATGCAAAGA
Source organism: Myrmecophaga tridactyla (assembly GCA_004026745.1). Taxonomy (NCBI): domain Eukaryota; kingdom Metazoa; phylum Chordata; class Mammalia; order Pilosa; family Myrmecophagidae; genus Myrmecophaga; species Myrmecophaga tridactyla. The sequence goes on from PVIY010032125.1 coordinate 12,394, forward strand.
CACCACAGATAAGGAACTGCAGAGATCCATATCTGTTATGAATATAGACCAAAATCCTTATTGAAATACTAGCACTGAATCCAGCAGCATATAAAAAGTGTTGTACACCATGACAAGTGGGATTTATTCCATTGATGCAAGGTTATTTCATGATATGAAATTATCAGTGTGATATACTATATTAAGAGAATAAAAGAAACAAAAATACATGATAACATCAATAAACACAGAAAATGCTTTTAACAAAATCATCCTTTCATGATAATTACGTTTAGTTAACTTGGAATAGAAGTGAACTTCCTTAAACTGGTAAAGAACAGGTAGAAATAACTCACAGCTAACATAATTAATGATGAAAAACTGAAAGTTTTCCTATAAAATAAGGAACAAGACAAAGTTGTCCACTTTTGCCAGCTTTATGTGGCATTTTTAAGGTTGTTGCCAGGACAATTACTCAGGGTAAAAAAAAGAAAGACATCCAGATTAGAATAAATCTAGCTGTATTCTGAGGGGCATGGGGGTGGGGAGATACTGATCTTGTATATAGAAAATCTACTGGAATTCATTTAAAAAAAATGAATTAGAAATGAGTAGGTTGGGCTAGGTTGGGGTATACAAGATCAATATGCAAAATTCAATTGCATTTCCATATACTAGAAGTATATAATGTGAAAATAAAATCAAGAAAACAAACTTCATTTAAAACATCATTGGAAAGAGTAAAATATATAAGAATAGTTTTTACGAAAAGTAGTGTTAAGTCCCATGCAATAAAACTATAAAGCACTATTGAAAGAAACTAAAAGCAAATAATAAATGGAAAGACCCCCATGTTTGTAGATCTCAAGACTTAATATAGCGTAGGTGGCAATACTCCTGCAATTGATCTTAGGATTCAATGCAATCCTTATCAAAACCCCAGGTGCCTAAAATACACATGGATAGTCAATGAACCCTGAATAACTATATCAATTTTGAATAAGAAAAACATATTTGGACAACATACATTTCTTATTTTCAAAACTTAATACAGAACTACCTGAATCAAGATAGTAAGGTAAGAGCATAAAGAGGTAAATATAAATCAATGAAATAGAAGTAACGTCCAGAAATAAACCCTTGTACTTTTTTCAAAGATACTATGACAATTAATTGAGGGGAAAGAATAGTCTTTTGAAATGTAACTAGGTGAACTCTTTATCCACTCACAAAAGATTAATATTGGACCCCAAACTCACACCATACCAACACCATAAAATTATCAACTCAAAATGGGACCTTAGCTTCAAATTTAAATAAAAGCATAATATTCTTATAAGAAAACAGAAGTAAATCATTGTGACGTGTTCTAGGATTAAACAAAGTCTTCTTAGATATTACAACAAAATCACAAGTGGCAAGAAAATAAAATAGATAAATTGGAATTCTTGAAAAAATAATCGTGCTACATACAATGCATGAAAAGAAATCCCACAGAGTGAATGGAAAAATGTGCAAATCACATATCTGATAACAGACCTGTGTCCAATATACATAAACCAATCTCACAATTTATTAACAATGGAAACCCAATTGTAAAATAGGCCAAGAATTTGAATAGACATTTCTCCAAAAAACATATTGAAATGGCCAATACACATAGTAAATGGTACAGTTATTCTGGAAAACACTTTGGTCATTCCTCAAAATGTTAACTGTATTATTATCTGTGTTCCAGTAATGTCACTTCTAGGTATGTACCCATAAAAATCTAAGTATACATCCACACAAAAATGTATACAGAAATGATCACAGCACTGCTATTTATAAAAGCCCCAAAGTGAAAAACACATAAATGTTCAACAACTGATGAATGGATAAACAAAATGTGGTATATCCTTACAATAAAATGTCATTTGGCTATTAAAATTAATGAAGTATTGAAACATGCTGCAATATGGATAAGCCTTGAAAACATTATACTAAGTAAAAGAAATCAATCACAAGTGATCACATACTGTATGGTTCATTTGTATGAAATATTCAGAATTGGAAAATCTTTAGAGTCATTAGTGGTACCCAGGAGATGGGGAAAGAGAATTGGAGAGTTACTGCTAATGGATAGTGCTTCTTTTGAGTGAGGAAAAATATTATAAACTTAGTTAGTGGTAATGATTGAAAAAAATCTCTGAATTGTACATGTTAAAGTATAAATTTAATGATATGTAAATTATATATCAATAAAACTCTTATAAAATAACAGTAGCTGGCAGAAATGAAATTCAAATGCACACCTTCTCACTTCTGTTTCAGTGTGCATACCAAAATAATTCTGTGGATTTTACCAGCTTTCAGATTTATACTATAAAAACTTTACTTTTCTACAGATGGTACTTCCACTCAATCTTAGTGCTGGTAAGTAAAATAAAATGGCAGCCTGCATTAGAGGAAAGATTTTCCAGAAGACAAAAGCATTTGACCTTGAGAGCTTTCCAAGAAACTGGAAAATGCACTATAGAGTTGTAGTAAGACAATATCTGGTGATAAGCCTGTTTCTTTTCAGTAGGGATAGCTTATCAGAATGGATATACATATGATACTAATCAATATATAGCTGGTCCCACTAGGTAAGAACACCTATGTAATAAGAAACTTTGATTTACTAGTCATTGTAACCACCCACCCCCTATACTTGGAAATTCCCTAAATGCCTTTATAAGCAGCTGTGACCAAATAGCTTTGAGATTCTCAATTCAACTTCCTCATTTGAGATCTTCCTGCTCTAATAGCTTCTCCTATAATAAACCTACAGCTTTGACTACACTAGTGACTTTCTTTTGATAATGCTTTCCAGGCTTTAGAAATGTTCACATACATCTGTTCATTTTGATTCTTTCCTAAACCTCATGAGATCGGATTCCATGATTAGTATTATTGTCTTTTTGGAACAGATGATGATTTTGGAATCAGGGAGTATAATAGATGTGAAGAAACTCAAGAATTTGAAAACCAATTTGAAAAATATTACTTTAAAAATTATAAAAACTGATTTAACAAACTGTTTGGTGCACTGTGCCGTTTCTGCTTGCCTTAGCTGTCCTTTTGCAGTTCTTGTTGTTAGGACCCGTGAATAAGTTTTGTACCTTCTCAAACATCTTCCATATCTGAATATTCAGCTCTTTTCCCTTGGTCCTTTATTTAGAACCCAGAGGGCTTTTCAGTCCCTGAAAGTTAGCACTGGGCACTAAAACCCTGGGGCAATCTCACTTGAGGAACATGGATGTCAATAGGTCAATGCCTCAGGTACCCCCATCTTCAGAAGAATTTGATGCACAGGTTTATATGGTTTAGCAAAACATACTGGAAGAGACCCAGGTGTTCCCAACAGTAATCAGAATTTTGATGTACATGGTGAGGGAATTTTCAATAAAGCTTTTTAAATCATGTAGTAAATATACTCATCTGCTCTATCTACAAGTTGGAGAAGGTATCTTTTAATTTGAAGACTCATTTGACTACTTATCCAAGTGTCTATCACTGTGTCTGAATTGATCATAAATAAAAAACATAGAGCAGGAAAAAAATGTTGATCTTAGAAAACTATATTTGCTTTGAAAACTCATAAATTTTGAGAATGATGCATTTATACTCAAGATAAATCAAGCTAACTCTGTAATAATGGTCTGTTTTGACTTTAGAAATTGACTGCATTATGAACACTTTCATTAAAAGGTGAATATAAGAGTCTCGAGTTTCAAAGGCACTACAGTTAGAGGAAACTATATTATTCTTCATTATGTTGTGTTTCCCATTAGTTGGTGATCAAAAGAAAAACTCCAGAGAAGATCAGTAGGATGCAAGATTGATTACAGACTGATTCAGCAGGGTAATCACTCGCTAGTGCAATCTCAGCATGAATAGTATCCCCAGAGAACTGGTTACATCTGATAACACTAGAGAGGGGTGGAAATCAAATGGCTTCTAGAATGTAGATAGGTTTAGGTTGCATTAAACAGGAAAGTATTATATCTCACACTGTCATCCATCCTGGCATCTGAGAACAGTGCATCTAAAACATCTCATTTCCACAGAAGGTATATATCAACTTTTGGTGTAGTCTGATTCAGCAACTCCTGGAAAGAAAAGGAAACTGTGCAGTTGCTATGTGGAAACAGCTGCAATTAATTATAGTGTGGTTTTAGTACTTCTTGCCAAGGACACAAGACTAATTTTTCATTATTATTCAATTTACATCTCATATGTTGGTCACTCTTCCTTAACATTACGAATCCAAAACATAGCATTTGCCAACTACATCAAGGATTGCATTAACCATTGAAGGGCATTGGGGTATTATGCAAGACAGTGGAATGGGAGCCTAAAGACCTGGGATCAAGTTCTACGTCTGCTACAAACTGGCTATTTAATTTTAATTTATTTGAGCTTCGAAGGACTCCCCTAAAAAGTGGCATAGTGGTACTTGAAATTCCTGTGAGCAGAAGGCCTAGATTTTATAATCTCTTATTTTATTTTATTTAAAATTTTGTCTGCTGCTATGGTTCAATGAATAATCATATACAGCTTTCAAGCATTATGTAAGCGTATTTAACACTGCTGATTCAAAATGGCTGGATTGAATAATTCACCTGTGTATTCTAAATGCTCCTCAACCATTGATTAAATAACTTGGATAGTTTAGTGTAAGGGACAAATTAATAAAACATTTCCAGAAAATATTATATAGGTAGCACATCATTGAAACAGCAAATGAAATCTATGTTGGTTAATCTAAGGGAAGAACAAGGTAGAGTATATAGCTATTTCTTTTGACAAAATCCAGAATAAAATATAGTTCAAAGAAATTTGATTGTATTTCTTGACTCTCCTGAGCATCATCCATAACTAAGCAAGAACCTTTATAAAAAACTAACAAATGGAAATTAGTGTTATTCTAGAAGGCCTTCCATTGAGCTTCTGTCTCTAAGGAAGGATTTAGAATTACTATAGGGTTTTTATTTCTAATTTATTCTATTGCATGCTTATTCTAGTTCTGTTATATTCTTGGCTAAGTAATCAAACTACATATCTACAACACAAATTTCATCCTTTCCTCTTTTCCCTGTTCTCTTTCATTAACATTCACCAACATTCTCTGGGCTTCTTAAAATTAGAACTTCAGAAAAGTCACCCTATCTCTTCTGAGATTATACTAAAATGCAATGTGTTTCTTTAATAGCAATATTTCTACTGCTACTTTTCTTTTTTAACTACTGGCACATATGCCCCATCCATTGGTGTTTTGCTCTTAAATTGTTATTCTTGCCAATCCATCTAATGTAAAACTGCCAAATTAATATTGGTAAAATGTAGTTTTCAGCCTGTCATTCCGTTCTTCAAAATTCTTCAGAAATTCTCCATTGAACACAGACTAAAATCATATCACTTGGCTTGGCATTGAAATGAAATAAAAATCTGGTTCTCTCACCGTTAACTAACCTTTCACTCAAATCATAGTAATTAATCAATGGTCCCTTGATCTTGTATTGTTTTCTGGTGTTTCTTAGAGAAATAGACTAGGATCTCAGGCATATCAGCATCAAACTAGACCCCTATAAGTAAACACTTAATGTTTCACAGGATTTGGGAGCACTCAGTCTCTGTATGCAAAGTTGTTTTGCTTTAATTATGATGTATAAATTATACGATAAAAACTGTTCAGTATAAAATTGTATGCATCTCCCACTGTTTAAGAGAGGATTCTATCAGTTCATGTTAATTTAGTTTAAATGAAGGATATTACACATATGGAAATCATAGTTATAACCATTTCAACAAGGAAATTGCAAGCACTTGGGTCTCAGTGGCGAATTCTACCAGATATTTAAGGAATAAAAAAAAATGCAGAATTGCCTCCAGAAAATATGAAAAAACATTTTCAAAGACACAATGACAGTTAACATCACCAAGATAAAAATATTACAAGAAAGTAAAATATCCACCATATTCAAATTTATTTATGTATCTTCTGAAAAATATCCACTGTGAGCAGGGCTATGAAATTTTCAACAAAACATTAACAAATAAAGTTCAACAAAATATGAAAAGTAAAATATATCACAATCAAGTGATATTTATCCAAATGCAGGGATGGTTTAACATTTGAAAATAAGTCAATGTAACTACTAATCATATTAACAGACAAGAAAAAATATCATAAGATCATCTAAATAGATGCAAAAAAGCATTTGAAAACATTCAATATCCATTCATAATGAAAATTCTCAGGAAACATGCGAGGGAACATTTTTAACCTGACAAAGGAAATCTACAAAATCCCAAGGCTTATATTTTAATGATGATGACGGAAGCATTCCCCCTAAGATTAGGTGCAAAGAAAAGATGGATGCTTCCAACACTTCTATTTAACCCTTTACTGGTAGTCCCATCCAGGGAAATACAATAACAAAAATAGAACATAAAGGAATAAGCAAAAATATTTGGAAATGGCATGATAGTCTGTGTTGAAAATCCCAAAGAATTTAACAAAAGCTTCTAAAACTGATAATTGATTGACAGGGTGTAGGATGCAATGTCAATATACCATAATCAATTGTATTTTCTTAGAGCCAATGAAGAGTTGGTACTCAAAATTTAAAAACAGTAATATTTAACATAGCACCAATAAAAGTAAATTTCTTAGAAATATAACTAACAAAATAATATATAGCATTAGTATCATACATTGATAAAAGTAATCAAAGAAACCATAAATAAATGGAAAATTAGTTCACAGATTGAAAAACTCAAAATAGTTCCAATATCAACTCTTCCAAATTTATAGATTCAACAAAATCTTAATATAAATATCAGTAGGATTTTTGTATATATCAGTCAGCTAATACCAAAATATGAAAATGAAGAAAAAAAATAAATATTCACATTACTTAATTTTATGACTTTAAATCTACAGTAAACAAAAGAGTGTTGTGTTGCCAAAAATCTAGACACACAGATCAGCGGAAAAGAATAGAGTCTAGAAATAAACTCATATATATACTGCCAATTTTTGAGACAAAAATGCAAAGGGAAGCTAATAGAGAAATGATAGTCCTTTTAAAAAATATGACTATGAAGAACAGACCTCAACACTTATCCCTACTTTATTCAAATTAATTCAAAATGAAGCATAGACCTAAATGTAAAACCTATTTATGTTTCCTGCAGTGCTTAAAGCAAATACAAAGAATAAGTCAGATTTAAAAAAAATGGGAATTTGTTCACTTAACAGTTGAGGCTGGGAAATGTCTGAATAAAGGTATCATCAAGACATTGTTTTCTCCCCAAAGACTGGCTGCTAGTGACCCTTGGCTCCTCTGACTACATGGCAAGACACCTAGTGACATCAGCTGGTCTCTCCCTTCTCTTCTACGTTTTGTTGATTTCAACTTCTTGCTTCCATGGCTTTTTCTCTCTTTCTACATATTCATTCCATTTATAAAGGATTCTAGTAAATAAGATTAAGTCCCAAATACAATCAGGTAGGTCACATCTTAACTGAAGCAGCCTCATCTAAGATCCTACTTACAATGGCTCCACATCTACAAGAACGGATTAGATTTTAGAACTTTTTTTTTTTCTGAGGTACATACAACTTTAAAACAACACAGTATAAATATTTAATAAGAAAACATAGAGGAAAATAGTGTCCTTAGTCTCAGCAATGATTTTATAGAAATGACGCTAAAAGCAAGCTACTATAAAGAAAAATATGTAAAATGTGATTCATCAAAATAAAAGTATGTAATCTGCAAAACAGTTCATGAAAAACACACAGACTGGAAGAAAAAATTTTTAAATCACATACCTGACAAAGGCTTGATTTGAGAATACCGATAGCAATCTTTTTTTTTTTTTTTTTCAATTTGCATATGGGCAGGAGGCACCAGGGATGAACTCCAGACCTCCAGCACGGCAGGTCGGAGCTCTGCCTGCTGAGCCACGACAGCCGCCCACCAATAGCAATCTTACAACATGCATGACAACAAAGCCCCTAGTAAAAATGGGCAAAACCTTTAAACAAGCACTTCTACCAAAGAAGGTAGATAGATATATCTGGGTACATTATCTCGAGATCAATTTTTAAATAAATAATCTTTAACCAATTAAAGAATTAAAGCCATAATATTATATAATGTAAGTTCTGATATAGCAGAAAAAAATCTAAGAAAATGTACTGATATATTGATCAAACCTCACTTCAAAAAGGATTCAGTGAATTTGTATGCATTTTATAGAACCTCTGCTAGAGTGCCTTAACTAAATAATCCTGTAATAAAATGTCCAGAAATAAGCGATTTAGAGCTGGTGGGGCAGCACTATAATGACACCAAAGATCCAAACACTTCCCACTTTTCAGTAGAAAAGCTTTAACATATTAAGTATAATTTTATCTTCGTGGTCTCATCTGTCACTGCAACTATTTTCTATGCAAAAAGAAGGTGGCACACTGAGTTAGAAGGCTACGGCCTATAACAAGGAAAGCAAAACTTAATTTCTGCTTATGACTAATTTAATGAAGTAGAATTAGTAACATACATCTGGGGTTTTAGGTTGTAAATAGATTTTGGATTTGAAATTTGTGGTGGATTGGAACTATGTATCTCAGAAAAAAAAAAAATGCTCTTAATTTCAGTCCATTCCTGTCAGCATGAACCCATTATAAATAGGAACTTTTGATGACGTTACATTAGTTAAGGTTAATATGTGTCCCACCAGAATCTGGACAGCTCTTAGTCCTATTACTAGAGTTCTTTATAAACAGAATGAAATTCAGACACAGAGAAAAATACATAGGGAAGAACTAGATGTCAATGGAATCCAGAGAAGCCAAGCCAGGCTTCCATGTACATTGTCATGTGACAGAAAAGCCAAGGGCCAACAATTGCCAGAAGTCAGCCCAGAATGCCACAGTCTTCTGGGAGAATTCACCATCTTGATGACACCTTGATTTTGGACTTTCCTAGCCAACCCATTGTGTGGCATTTGATTCAGCAGCTAGGAAACTAAAACAAAATCTAATTTTCTGGTTGTAAGGCTTTGGTTACTAGACAGGAAACAAAGGATACATCTATATTATGTTGTTATCTTATAATAAGAAAACTGAATATGAAAGAGAGACAGAGAAAAAGAGAATTGAATTGTGAAGAAATTCTCTGGCTTTGATAAACAGAATTGTTCAGAACAGCAAAAAATTCTGCAAACAACTTTGACATTAATTTGATACAAACCCAAGACCTGAAATGACGCCTCTATAGAATAGCATCCCAAAGGCAATATTAAATCTTTATCCATTAGGTTCAACTCCAGTGTTCTGCAAGAATTTTGCCCTTAAAGTAAATCCCAATAAAAAAGAGTGATTTAGTCAGCAAGGACAATGTAGCATTGATGCTACCACCATCCTTCAAAACAATGCACAATTGCACATTATAATTTTTCTGTACCCAGCTTTCACCATAAGTCATAAGAGCCTGTATGTCAGCATAATGTGTGTACTGCATCACTAGTCTAGCTACAAATTTTCTTCATAGGAAAATAAATGGTGTTTATCTTTCTTGTTATTTCTGACCCTTCCCTACTTGACCTCTCTATATTGCATTTTGTTCTAAAGAAGATTCAGACCTTGAAAGTGGTTAGGTATATATTTGATAAAATCAACCAGGATTATGCTTACCATTTCCCCCTCTTAACCAGAATTTCAAATGAAATAAACATGCAGTGATTATACAATGGGGTATTTCTTCTTTCTAATGGTTCCTACATATTTAATTATTGAACAATTACTTCAACTTCTTCAGTTCATCATAGCAGTACATGTAGAATCATATTCCATATCAAAATCTTGTTATTTTATAGTGACATTTACAATAGTATTTCATGTTAAGTTTAGCAACATTCATTCTGTGATTTTATAAATGATTCTCATCTATAATTTTTACCATCACTCTCCGCTGACTCCACTGTATGAATACAGATTTTCTTTATTGTACACTGCTTGTTGAATTTTTGCAGTGATTTCCTAGAAAGAAAGCAAAAATGGAGTTAAGAAACTTGGATTATTACCCCTATGCCATATACTGTTTGGACATTAGTTTCCTAGGGCTGCTGTAACAAAATGCACTGAGTATCCTAACACAAAGGAAACTTATTGTTTCACTGTTCTGGAGACTAGAAATTTGAAATAAAGGTGTCATCAAAGCCATGCTTAATTTGAGCACTGTTGGGGGAAAAAACTTCTTCAACTCTCCTAGCTCATCATGTTTACAGACAATCCCTGGAATTCCTCGGTTTGTAGATGCATCACTCCAATTTCTGTGTACTCCATCTTCATATGACCTTCTTTCCCGTGTCTATTTGTATGTCCAAATTTCCTCTCCTTATAAGGACATCAGACATATTGTATTAGAGCCTACCCTAAACCAAGTTGGCCTCATTTTAGCTAATTGCATCTTCAAAGACCCTATTTCTAAATAAAGTCACATTCACAGAACCTGAAATTAGGACTTGAACACATCTATTTTGGGGATATAATCCAACCAATAACAGATGTATTTAGGAAAATAGCTTAAAGTTTTAGTTATTTTTTATTTTTCTTATCTGAAATATGAGAGTAATAATGCCAATCCTACCTGCTATGTAGGGATGACTCAGGGACTAATAATGAGTGTAAATTCTTATGTACTATAAAAGATTCTCTACATATGCACAATATTTTAGTAGTTATAGCTTCTTTTTATCTAATGCTATGCTTCCCATGCAATCTAAGATTATTTCAGAAGATTATATCCCACCTTGACAGAGGAAAGTTTGGGACTATTTCCAGAAATATTTAAGTTATATCTCATGGCTATAGGTTTTTTGTTGACTAGCTTTTAATTTAGGCAGCTTAGCATCTCAGTTGATTTGCCTTTCATTACTCATTATGTAACCTAAATTAAATTTTTTTCTGAAATCTTATCAAATATAGTGATCAAGATTAAAAAGACAATATTTCTCCTTGAAGAGCTTCTTGAGAAGATAAAATATTCACAACAGTGAGGCAATTGCTATAATGAAGGGATAGAGAAGACGCTTTAAGAACACAGACAGGAGATGATTGATGGATGGTTAAGCTAATGCCAAGCTAGTGTGAAACTAAAAATAAAGAAATAACTATAATTGGTGTTGGCTAGGTAGAAACAGTTTCTCATGGTGGCAATTGAGCTAATTTTGGAATTTTTCTTAAGCGAATGGAAGTACTTTGTCATTTCAGGGGTTACCATATGTGATTACGTTAATAACCCCTCAGAAATGCTTAGAATGCTGTGCCCAAAGTTGAGGCTATACAATATAAGATGGTATGAAAAATTTGAAGTTCACTCCAAGTAGAATGATAAAGATGATTATAATTAAAGAAAAGCACAAAGTTATAGCATCAAAAGATTAAATATAACCATGTTGAAATATTTTTGTGAATGCAACTGCATATGGACCTTTTAGTAAAAAAACGCCATAAAGCTTTATGTACCTGTTATACACTGGAATAATTACTCTATGCTTTGCCTTTCCACGTTACTTAGTTTTATTGTTAGTATTTTTTTAAGCTCCATTATATAATCTCTATCTCTTTTACATCCTTGGCATTCCTGATTCCTTCACACACCAAAACAAAAATTTTGAGAACCATTATTCTTTCTACGTCTACTCTGAAAAATGGATGGAACAGCTTCTATTATAAAACTTAGATAATCGCTTGGAAAGTCTGCTAAAATATGTAGTAAAATTGAAATTGATGTTGGCACTCCCTTTTGAAGGTAAAATAGCCCCTGAAACATTAGGTTAGATTATTCCTATAACCCCGCATAATAAATAATAAAAGAAATTTCTGATATGTAGACATTTATACTTTGCTATGAAATTTAAATTTTATTAGTCATTTGATGAGATAATCTTCCTAGAAAAAGAGATGTCCTACTTAAAAGAATTAGCAGAATCATTTCTCCTCTGACATAAAGTCCAGGTTCCAAGCAAGGCAAATATGGGACAGAGATATGGAACTTGCCTTATTTCCTTACTCTCTCATTATCATTTCATACTGTTTATATTTATGAAGCATCCCCTAATATAATAAAACCAAGTTAGTCCTTCTACTTGCAAAAGCTTCTTCCAATTAATCTCCAATTCAAACTCCTGTTTATCTTGTAAAAAGTGTATAAGATAGTATCTTCAAAGCACATGTAAAAATATCTCCTATTTCTGTCCTTCCCTGATGTTTTTCAGATGAAATTGACCAATACCCTGTTTTAGCTACCTCTAAACTGTGTTCAGACTTAGCAGTCAGAATGACAAATTCTGTTTAGGGATTCTTGATTCTTCAGTAATTACCCCCTTCATCATCCATTCGAAGATTAATTCATTTTGTTTCCCACCATGGGTCTATTAGATTCAATTTCAACTATGCCCTCATCCCTCACTCTTGCCTTCCATGGCTTCATTCCTTGGTTCTCTAGGGCTTTACAATTTGCGTAAACTTACCCATGAGTTTTATCTGCACAATTTCCTAAGGAGCTGAGCATTTTGTCTTATCATCTCTGAACATTTCTTTTATTCATTAGATCTTTCTCATGCTTTCAATCATTCACTTCACTTATCCATTTTCCTTAGCTACAAAATTTTCTCATTCAAAAATATTGCCTTAATTATTTTTTTCTCAAACTAACATTCTAATTTTTACTAACTATCCATCAATAAATACCTAAAAGATTAGCCTAGGTATACACCTTCCATTTCCTATTACATCAGTCAGAATAGGTGGATATTTTTCTCTGTACAGTTACTCAGAGACCCTGGTTTACAAAGCTACAAGCTTTGGATACCGTGGTTCTACTATCAGCAGCAGTGAGAGAAAGGACAGTGGAGAGACTTTCAATGGTAATTAAATATGCCAGACATAACATTTAATTCCCACTCACATTCCATTGGCCAAAATTACTCACCTAATCTCACCCATTTGTCAGAGGGCTTGGAAGAGTAGACTTTTGTGGACCTTGAAGAGGTGAAAAACTGGGTATCAGTGAGCAATAGCAGGATTTAGCACATATATATATTTTTTTCTTCCTTTGATTTGTGTGTGTGCACACACTGTATGGTGGGGGTCCCATTTCATTCTTTTTCCATTTGAGTATCCCCCTCATTGCAGCACTACTTGTTGAATTTTCATTTGTCTGGTTTTTCATTTATTTGTTTGCTTGTTTGTTTGGGAAGTGCATGGGCTGGGAATCGAACCCAGGTCTCCTGCATGGTGAATTCTACCACTGAACTATCTTTGCACCTCCACTTCTTTTGTTTATAGACTTTTATGTCCACCTCACTCTTGTTTATTATTAATATTATTATTTCAGTTCAAACTACCTTCATTAAAATGAGTTCTTATCTCCTTTAACATCTGTGTAGAATTTCGCAACTTTTATTATCTATGCTTTAATATTTTTCCTGTATGGTTTGGATTTTGTCATTCACCTCTATATTCAATGCTCCTTTTAGCCTCTTTACCGGTACTTTCCCTTGTGTCCAATGTTTAGTATACATGATTCTCAACGTTCTTAGCCTTCTTTTCTTGTGTCCCGTGAAAATGTCATCTACTTACATGATTTTACTACTCATTTATATCCCAATAACTCTCATATTTACATATCCAGTGATATTCTCTTCTGACTCCTTATTCCACATTTCTTGTGTTTTAAGTGATTTTTTTTAACGTAATGCCCATCAGGAATTCATACTCATTATATCCCAAATTCAACTCAATGAGTTCATCCCAAAACAGTCCTCTTTCAGTGTCCCTTTATCCTTCAATATCATCATACAGATTGTAAGCAGAAACCTCAGTAGTATAATTTAATTCCTCCCTTCAGAGCTTCCCCTCCAATAACTTTATCAGGCATTCATTTAACAAGCATTGATTCATCTACTGCTATAAACTGAAGTCTATAAAACAGTGCTAACATATCATGTATGCCAATGAATAACACGTGATTTTTTTTTTGGCTTTGGATGGTCCACAGTTTTGGAAAGACAGATATAGATTAAACAATGATAACATTGGAAAATAGAAGGGGTGACACAAATATGAATCATTATTTCTAATGAGAACTCAGGCGTGAGACTGTTTAATGATTCTAGACCCCAAATCATTTTAGAAAATGGCATACTTTTTTCTTGGCTATTCTAAATGTTAAACTTTTAAATTAATCTTCACGTCTTCTTCCACTTCATCTCCCAGAGTGCTTTGCCTACAATGTTTATAAAAGTGATTATTGATCAAAATAATCAATGTGTATATATAAGATTTTTAAAAATAAAACATCTTACATGGCTGACTACATTGGTAGCATTAACTGATCTCGGACAAAATTGTCTCTTGGTTTCTGCATAGCCTATCTTTTTCTCTATTATCTTAAAATTTAAAAAAAAAACTCTTTTTTTAATTGAATCACTACAAATATTATACAACAGTTGTGAAGCCCCTTCAATATAGGTGCTTCTGTTGGAAAAATAGTCAGATAAAAATTTATCTTTTTGATGTTCAGGCAGATCCTGGATGAATTTCATGAATATTAAAGTAATCATTTTAGTAGCACAATTGAAATCTGCAAAAGGTTTGTCATTTTTGTCATTCACCTCTATATTCAATGCTCCTTTCAGCCTCTTTACCAGTACTTTCTCTCTGTCCAATGTTTAGTATACATGATTCTCAATGAACCATGCAACTTTGGACTTAACAATTATATAGGAACTCATTGCAATTTTTATTATTTCCACTACATATATTGTATGCTGTATGGCGCGGTCACATTTCATTCTTTTCCCATGTGGGTATCCCATTACTGCAGCACCATTTTTTGAATTTTTTTGTTTGTTTGTTGTTTTTGTTGGTTTCTTTGCTTGTTTGTTTGGGAAGTGCATGGGCTGAGAATAGAACCCAGGTCTCCCATAATGACAGGGGAGAATTCTACCCTGAACTACCCTCGCACCTCCTTATTTCGACTACATTTTATATATATAGTAAGTAAATTCAGATGGCCCCCATATGCACAACAATGGAGTTAATGTTTCATGAATACTTAAGATGTGTGAAACATACTTCTAAGTGCTTTACATATATTATATATTTAATCCCCAAGCAAGAGCACAAATTGCATGCTATTATTATCATTACTATTATTATTATTCCTTCATTCCATTTTTTACTTGTGGAAACTGAGGTTCTTTCAGGTTAACTCTTGTCTTTAAAGTCACAGATTGTAAGCTGAAAAATCAAGATTGAATTCCGGAGTGTACCCTCTTTAGCAATAAACCTTATAGTGCTGCAAATGTATATCTGTTCTTATCCAACTCACTATCTAGTTGGCAAGACAGTGTGTGGGAAGCAATTTACCTAAAGATGTGTTTCATAATTTTATCATGTGGTATGTTAGACATACTACAACTTGAACTAGGAACCCACAACCTCCAGTCCAGCCTCTCATGCTTAACTCAGTCAAATGTATTAAATCTAAAAAGAAACATCTAAAGACAATCTTGATTATAACTCATAATGACTCAGTGTATGCATGACTCAAATGCTTTTGCTATTTAGCTCAGTCTCGACTTCAATCCTTGACCCCCAAATTCTGATTCTGGGAGGGAGGAGTTTAGTATCTATGATTATAACAAACAGCAATTCTCTGAATTTGGCATCATCTATCGGTGCTAATGAATTCTGTGTTCCTATATTTTAACATTTCACCCACAAGTTATTTCTCCTGAGGAAGTATGCATATTTTCAAAAACAGCATTTTCAACTGTAATGTGCCATTTACCATCCCTTTCATAAGCTACTTAAGCTCTGATTTCCCGCATTGTTGTATACTGCTGCGGCATTTGCTGGCTGAAAGTAACGTGCAGGTACAAAATCCCATTTCAATTGTGTGTTGCCATTCCCACTCCTACAGAGATGACATAGAATACATTGTGTAAGTGTTTGATTGTTTTAGACAAAAAATTTAAGAAAATGTGTGCTTGTTCTATTATCTTTTTTATGA
This sequence comes from Myrmecophaga tridactyla, assembly GCA_004026745.1. Classification (NCBI taxonomy): domain Eukaryota; kingdom Metazoa; phylum Chordata; class Mammalia; order Pilosa; family Myrmecophagidae; genus Myrmecophaga; species Myrmecophaga tridactyla. Next base: position 28,491 of record PVIY010032125.1, read on the forward strand.
ATATTTTCTTAATGACGACAAATTTGGCACCAATTTTATTAATAAATAAATTATTACTTAACTGGAGAATAAACCTAACATTTACAGTGCTATTTTATACTCCACCTCATATTTTATTAAAAACAATATTTTGTGCGCTATTTCACAAAAATAAATATTTCTGGAGATCCAAGAAAAAAGAACGTAAATATAATTTCCATTGAAGTTAGTGTAATTGTCAAGTAGATTGTGATTTATCTTTAAAACCATGGTTCAAAGTTATCATGACTTCCTGTATAACCTCTCAAAATTAAATTTGTGTAGTTTCAACTCACAGGTAAATAGGATGATATTTTGGGGAGTGGCTCTAAATATGTCACTTTCTATCCCTCTTCTCTTATTTTATCTGTTCCTTGCTTCCTGCTTGCCATGCCTCCATTCATCACAGGCCCCACAGCTATAACAGCAGCACTATTCTTCACTCTTAAATCATAGGCTGTCTCTGCCACTGTCAGGGCCAGTGTGTGAAACAGGAAAAAGAAAACCCAGAACAGCACTTGCAATAGCACAAGTATCATAAATGTTTCCCAGGACTCACATCACACAATCCATTTTTGCCAAGACTAGGTACAGATCTCCTTGCGCTACTGAATAGCAAATCATACAGCACCTGTAATTGTGGAGCATATGACAGTCACTGGCACATCTCTCAGTTCAAGAGGGACAGAGATTTTAGAGCAAACAGCTTCCTGAATGTAAATGATTTGGTTACAGTCACTTT
>PVIY010032126.1:0-29274 GCA_004026745.1 Myrmecophaga tridactyla
ATATTTACTCCATATTTATTATCTATTCAAGGAGCTGCAGGACTGGCCATAAAAATGAGTAAGTTAATACTAAGCTTCAAGTAACCATATGGTGTTAGTAAAATATAATTAAATAATTATAGTTATATATTATTTACTATGGTAAATTTCAGAATGCAGTATCCTCTAACTCAGAGTAGCCTTTACTGAATACCTGCCACACATAAGCATTATGATGGTTTCTAGGAATAGCAAAATAAATGATTCAGTCCCTGTTTTAGGGAGCTCAATGCACCCAGTGATGTCAACACATAAATTTAAAAAGTTTATAAAAGTTAAAAGAGGAAGAAGACAAAGAAAAGAATTTGAAAATAAAGAGATTTCAGTATCTTCAAAGGATCAGTTTGAGTAGTGTTGAGAAGAGGGGTGAATGGTGTATAGCTACTAAGAAAAGGAACAAGTGGTCACAGACCATTTATAAGGGCAATTTCACATTGCCATTCCATAAAGATGGCACAACATTAAGAAATTTCATCAAAAACAAAATAAAGGAGGTAAAACACAATTATTTTAATGCCTCCACAATTGCTTAAACATTCTCAAGAGTATATATCAAAAATCAAAGCAGCCCTAGGGTAACTTTCCAGAAACTATAACCTCCAGATGGGTTGTTGGGCCAGATAAATCCTGAAACCCTGAGAGCCCAGCCTCTCCAGAACAACAACTAGTTCTATTTCCCTACCACATATTATTGACAACCCCTTCCAACATGAAAAAGTTAGAATGGCCATCGCCCAAATACCCCTAAAGAGTGGGGTAGAAACACCCACTCCATCCAATGGTGGAGTTATACAGAGAAGGTTGGGTTTAACAAATGAATATAGATTGCTGAATCATTAAATGAATATTTCTTTTGGTCTCCAGTATCTTAGAGCAGCTAGAAGTAAAAGTTTTAAATTGTGGAATTGTAACTCATGCCAAATTCTGAAATATGTTCTACAACTAATTGTTGTGCTGTGCTTTGAAATTTATTGCTTTTTTTTGTATATATGTTATTTTTCCCAAAAAAGAAAAACAAATCAATTGTGATGATAAAAAAAATATATATATTCCCCCTAGTCTCCTATGTTCTGGAGGAGCTAGAAGGAAAAATCCAAGATAATAGGATGGCTGCACATGACAAACTCTGTGATCTGTCCTGTAACTACTTGTTGAAGTGTGCTTTGAAAACTATTGCTTTTTTTTTTCTTTGCTTTGTATGTATGTTATATCACACAAAAAAAAGTTTAAAAAAATTAAAAAAGCAAACATAATAATATGTGGTGAAATATTAAAAATATTCCCTTAAAATTAAAAACAAGGTAAGGATGTTTATAGTCACTATGATTGGTCAATATTGTTATGATGGTTCAGCTAATGGAATAAGAAGTCATGGGGTAATTGTATAAAGAAAAGAAAAGTTTTGTTTTCAGATGATATAGTTGAATACCTAGGAAAATAAGGAAATTCAACTAAAGAGCTATTAGAATTAAAATGAAAATTCAGTAAGATGGCTGGATAGAAAAATCAATATTTTCCTTTTACGTTGGTGTAGCAGCATATCAAACTGAAAGTTTTGACTGAGTCCCAAGTTACAGCGTACTGAGTCAGAGCTGTAAGCTGAAATTTCAAAGGAGGTGTCTGAACCTGTTAGATGAGTCATTCATATTAAGGATATAAAATGTTCAGAATTTGGTGAGGAGGCCTGGTTTGGAAGAATCTGTGCCATCCTTCACATCTCCCACCCAAGGGGAAGAGAGGGGGATAATTGTACCTCCTCTTCATTTCTAGTGAATGCGGCTTCACAGGACTTTTTGAAGAGCTTGAGATGAATTTCCTGCAGTGGAAGACCATAGTGGATTGATTTCTGATTCATACTTGAAAAATATGAGGCAAAAAGATTGTGCCTGATGGTTTTGTTTGGCGAGTAGACTAAGCTTCTTTCAATAATAAATAATGAAAGCAGATGTTGTGTCCCCCTTTCTCATTCCTCCTTCCTGTTGCTGAGAGAAATCCATGCTTGTTGGCAGTGGAGCAGTTATCTTAGAGCTTGAGAGGACATATGGCATTGGAGATGAAAGGAGACTGGGCACTGATAATTATGGATTGCTAGCCAGCCCTAAACTGCCTACATCTGGAAAACTTTTACATATGAAAGTAGAAAAACTATTTTATTTTGGGTTTTTGTCTTAGTAGCAGCTGAACCTAATCCTCTCATTTACTCTTCATGGTTTGAGAGGTTTACAAATGAGGCAAAATTTCACAACTAAGTAAATAAACATGGAGGCCACTGTGGAGAAACATTAAGAAAATGAACTTCAGGGAGGAAAGGGATATAAAGATTATGTGTCAATATTGAAATGCTATTTTCAAGTATTTACTGATATATTATGCCCATAATTCTTATTTTGCATTATGGTTCAACATACCTCATTTATATTTTTGGTCTTAAAAATTCATTAGTGAAGGGAATAGGAGCTAGAGAACAAAAAGTAAAATTCTCAGCATGTAAATTGACAATTCCCAAAGGCAAATTTCAGATATGAAAGTTTCATTTTCTCTCTTCCCCCAGAGAATGATTGAAGTCAGGGAAAGGAGCAGAGGGAAAGGAGAACATTTACTAAGAAGAGACGGGTTTTCTCAGACCAAGCTTTACAGTGGGGAGATGAAAAGGGATGGACAATAGAGCACTTCAGATAATTTAGTGATCCAAGAGTCAATAGAAGTTGACTTTCTAACTGTGAATTTCTATTTGTAACAATGAGAGTTCACCATGACCATGAGGATAAGTTGCAAGAAGGGGAATAGTTGATTGAAGTATCAAGGGTTGAAATGGTCTGAAGCAGCGCTACCGGGTTTTCTGTGGCTTCAGAGCTGTATAGAAGAACTGCTATGTTTCATAAGAAGGCTGTAGAAGTTAAAAGAGAGAGAGAACTAAGGAGATGGCTTTGGATGCTGAAGGAGTCTAAAATTCATGAAAAGGGGCCACCATGGGAAAAGCTGTGTGGAACAACTTTAGAGGCATAACTCGAGTTTAGGACCTAGTTGGGAAAGAACTGTATATCTCAGTTATGAGTTGCGACCAGTGGAGAGAAGCCAGCAACCAGTTATCAGACAACCTTCTGTTCCCACGGCTGAATGTCATATTTAAAATAAGCTTCTTGGGTATTTCATGCTATCCTGGGAAGATGGTGTGTGTATGTATGTATGTATGTATGTATGGGGGGGTGTTGCATTTATTGAATTTAATCCTAAAACAGATTTATTCATAATTAATTAGATTAACATTTTTGGGGACACAGAATAATGCAAACTCGAAATAAATATTAAGACATTGTAAAAATTATTACATATATATGCATGAGAAAAAACCCAAACTTAAGGTTTTTTTTTAACGGAGAGTTTAGGTCATATGAATTCTACTTTTTCAATAAAGGAGAAAGGCTCTTCTGCTTATAGTAAAAGAGGTGAAGTGATTTGGGGAAGTTGAGTTTTCTTCTGTGAGTTTCACATTTCTATAAATGGCACTAAGCAGATTTAAACCATTTTACAAAAGCAAAAATTGAGTCTTGTAGAAGTACATTCTAATTTCAAGTATAATAGTTTTAACAAGCATTAGATGCATGAAGGAATAAAGGTTAGCAATTTTACTTCCTGCTTACATTTCAATAGCTTTCATTTTATATTTCTGTCTCTGAGGATCAGTGTAACCCAATTGTTTTCCCTTTTCCTCAGGGTCTACAGAAATATTATTTCTTTTTCTCATCTATTGCCTAGAGTTCAATTGCCTTGTCTATTTTGAGTCATCTGTTTGGATGTATTCTAAGAAAGAAAACATGGCTTTTCTAGGGGACATACATCCTTTCAAACCAACACAATTATCTTCATTTTAAAGATTTCCAGTCAGTTGAAGATTGGAGAATAGGTTTAAGAAATTATTTCCATTAGGTAAACTAAGTATAAGAAAAATATTCATTTAGCCAATAATATGATTCACTGATTAATTCTGCTCTAGATAAAAATATCACGTAATTAAAAGCTTTAATCCTAGTCTCATTTTATAAAAGCAGCATTTCTTCTAATCCCTATTCAGTATTGTATGTCTGAATCTGCAATTAGATCATCTCCCTGGAGGTGTGATTTAGTCAAAAATGGTTGCTAAACTGGATTAGGTAGAGGTGTGTCTCCACCCATTTGGTTGTGTCTTGATAAGTTTCTGGAGTCCTATAAAAGAGGAAACATTTTGGAGAATGAGCAATTCAGAGAGAGCAGAGAAGGCTGCAGCACCACAAAGCAGAGAGTCCATGAGCCAGTGACCTTTGGAGATGAAGAAGGAAAACACCTCCCGGGAAGCTTCATGAAACTGGAAGCCAGGAGAGAAAGCTAGCAGGTGACACTGTGTTCGCCATGTGCCCTTTCAGCTGAGAGAGAAGCCCTGACTGTGTTTGCCATGTACCTTCTCACTTGAGAGAGAAACCTAGAACTTCATCAGCCTTCTTGAATCAAGGTATCTTTCTCTGGATGCCTTTGAGTGGACATTTCTATGGACTTGTTTTAATTGGGACATTTTCTCAGCCTTAGAGCTGTAAACTAGCAACTTATTAAATTCCCCTTTTTAAAAGCTATTCTGTTTCTGGTATGTCACATTCTGGCAGCTAGCAAACTAGAACAATAATATATTTTCTCAAGGATTGTTAGGAGAGATGGATGATTCTACAAAACCAAAGCTTGCAGGATTTCTATCATTATTTTTTATACAGCCATTTTCTTTAACTTTTATAAAATGAAGGCAGGGATCTCAAATTGAATATGAAGATTCAGACAAATGTGAACAATTGGTGGGCTGGAGAGAGGCAGCTTAATGACATCCCAGGAAGGCAATGAAGTCCTTACTCCAACACTGAGTTCCCAGTGCTTAGCATTGTACTTGGCCCATAGATGTCTCTCCATAGGTATTTATTGAATCAATAAGCTAATGGAAGGGTGAATGAATGGACAGATAAAAGAGAGAGGGAGAAGTTAATCATGAATGATAGAACCAGAATAAAGGTAACTAAAGAATCTGTTTCTGGATTATCAGAAGGAGATCACTTTCATGAGCAGAGGACCTGTTCCTGGAATTTGTTTCCTATAGCAATCTCACTGAATTCATGTCCAAGATCAGAATATATCAAGAGAGCTGTGATTAATGACCATAAAAATGCTTTCATTAAAATCTCAATCAGACTTGAAAGCAGTTAACACTGTAACAGAATGGGTAAAACATTCTTCCTTACTTTACAACAAAGGAAGATGGAGTTTGAAGGGATTGTCCTTGCAGCAGTGAATTTATTCTTGACCATTTGTAACACATCTCCTGGGACACATAGCAATATTTGAATGACACTTTGCATGTGGCTATAGTCTTCTATGACAGGTGATGGAGTGATATCCACTATCATTTGATTTTTTCTGTTAATGTGACTTAATTATACAAACCAGACTCAGGCCCTCTATGATCCTAAGAGTAAGTTCCTCCTTAAGTTTTGTGCTCTTGCTTCATCCTACTTCCTGCTCTGCTGAATTAATCTTCACTAATAATAATCAGAGAATACTAGGTTAAAACAATATGATGCTATCTTTAATAGACATCAATGAAGCTCTTGTATATGCAAGATGGCAAGACTAGCAGTGCTGACCTCAGGTGAAAAATGACTTTATGCATTTGAATTCTACAATTCCCGGACAGCTGTTAGATGTTACAATTTTCTTTTTTTTTTTTCTCTGCATGAGCAGGCACCAGGAATCGAACCTGGGTCTCCAGCATGGCAGGCAAGAATTCTGCCACTGAGCCACTGTTGCACCATCCTAGATATTATAATTTTTACCTAATTAATTTCCTTAGATACTGACTGAGGCCATCCCTTGGAGTAACTAGGTGAATAGAACACAATCATTGCCTTTGGAAACTTAACATTTATTGATTGTAATTTTTTCCTAGCAATAGGAATTTATACTGAACTTCATTCATTCTTGTGGCTAAGGCATTTGGCAGGCGTCTGGATAGAGATGAAGAGTACAGTTTATCATCAAAAAAAAAAAAGCAAAATTTAAGTACCTCTCAAACCAAAAAGACCTGTTCATAGTGGGATTCACCTCTAGGGCCCTAGAGGAGCAGCTAATATCATGGTGATTCATTTCTCTTGTGCATACAGCAATTTAAAATAAACTGGTGCTCTTTTTTGTTTACTAACAGATGAGGTGAGATTTCTGATGAGCCAGCAACTCAAACCAGGTGGACTCCGCTCTTCTAGAACTTCTCTTGTTAAAATAGTACATTATGCTTAGTGAAAACCTCATCCACATGGACTGGCTTATACAAATTAACAAACTATGGAAATTTGAATTTTAGTCTGGAAATATTTGATTTATATTAACTAGCACTGTCTTTTTGAAGGTGCCAAATTGTCTAGAAACAGTCATTAAAATCTGGTATTTATGTACTTACTAAAAGTTCCTGGGGATTTACCTAGAAATTTGCTATAGTTTTTAAATGTATTTTTTCAAATCAAATTGCTATTGTGCAATTGCTCAATAGAGTTAATTTTTATGCCTGAAAAAATGAATGTAATAATAGTAAACAGTTTATTGTGTTTCGATAAGTACTGTAATGTTATTATAACTTTGTTTTGTTTCAGTCATACAGAATTTGAGATTCTCATCTAGTTTCCTAGCTGCTGCATCAGGAAGTAATTCTAAGACCTGCTTTAATTCAAATAGACTGGTAGTGGCATCAAAAACTGTCATTTCTATTGCTAACTGGTGATTTTTAAATAGTCCTCTTGAAATCCCCATTTCCAGTGGAATTCCTTGGAATGTGATATGGGTTCTGTGTGTGGGTATAAGATAAGATGGGAACCAGCATATTAAACATTAGAGACATAATGAATATATCCAGAAATTCCTCTTATATATGTGCTCACTTCCATTCTAAGCTTCTTTGACATGGTAATGCTAAAGTTATCAGAATTACTATACAGCAAATGTTCTCAACCTATTTTTCACTGTTGCCCCCTAGAGAGCTTTTTAAAGATTTCTTTCTTGACTGCCTCCATCCTATGAACTTTTAATAATGAAGATATAGTATATATCTGTTTACGTGCTGTATGTATGTCTGTACATTAGACATAAAAATAGTACTATTATTTCACCTCCTCTTATGCATCGACTCATGTCCCCCACACAAACATGTTCAAGCCCTAAACTCTGGTCCTGTGAATGTGAACTCATGTGTAAATAGAACCTTCAAAGATCCTGTTAAATAAGGTGAGGTCAAACAGAATCAGGATGCTCCATAATCTATTATGACTGGAATCCTTATAAGTAGAATAAACTTGGACGAAGTAGAGGCAGGAGGAGACAAACAGGTCGGGCCATGTGACGGAGGCAGAGACTGAGTTATGAATCACTGGCAAGCCACCACCAGAACACTGCAAACTTCAGAGAAAGGATGATCCTGCTGACAGCTTGATTTTTATGTTATGGAGGACTTTTAACCTCCATAGCTGTGGGACAATGAATTCCTGTTATTTAAGCCATCTAGTCTGTGATATTTGCTATAGTAGGCCTGGCAAACTAAGACACTCAAAAAGTAATTTTCACCCACATGGTGCAGTATCACCCCATTGGGAAGCATGCTACAGCACACATCACACGCTGCCTGACATGCAGTCTTGCAATAAATGTTTGACTTCAAAACATGTTTAAAAGAAATTTTTGCAATAGAAGGTCCATAGATCATTCTGAGAATCTTGGATAAGACCACCAAAATTGTATAGAAAATTTGGTTCATCAACAATTTTTCTGAGAAGGGTCACAGCTTTTACTTTGTTTTCAAATTGTTCCTTAAGAAAGAAATGAAAAATTACTGGTTTTAGGCCAACAGGAAAAGAGGCATTTGTTTGGATAACATTTTGATTAATAATTATTATATATTCTAAAGGATGGGAGATATTTTAAAGTCATAACTGAATTAATGTATTCTGTGTAATAGTTTCCACTTTTCTTTGATGAAATGCCCAAATTCAATTTAAATCACCAAACATTAACATAGTATTGACTTTCTGCAAATGGTTGTTACAGTGTGTGAAAAGAAAGTGGAACACAGCCTTAAGGAGTTTTGCTTGGAACAGGAGTTTTTTTTATATTGTTTGCACTGCTAGTCAAAGGTCTAGCCTCAAAGTCACTGGTAGGATTATCAAAAACCTATAATTTCATATCAATTGTATGTGTTAAACTTGGAAGAATATATTTGAATTTATGAAGGCCTTTGAGGTCACTGAATGGAATAAATAAAAGGAAAGTGATCTGCAAGTGATTTAGAAATGTTTAAATTTTAGGAATTTAGTACATAAGTCATATAAAACCAAAGTTGAACAAAGGTACAGATTTAGTAAACTATATTAGTTGCATTTGCTGGGCAAATTCTTTAAAGAGATCCGTCCAATACCCCAAGATCTTTTCCTACAGTTCAAAGACTTAGCATAGGATGTCAATGTAGGGGAAGGAAGCAGACTTTTATAATAAAAAATATCTTGATCCAGATGCTCATTAGCAGTTGTGGTATATTGAATTTTGTACCCCAAAAATGACATGTTCTTAATGTTAATCCATATCCCTGTTGGTGTGAACCCACTGTAGACATGAATATGTTATTTTTAGTTGGGTGTGGCACAACTGAATCAGGGAGGGTCTTAATGCATATTACTAGAGGCCTTAGGAAGAGAAGAAACTGGAAGCCAGAGAAGACCAGACAGGATAAAGCTAGAAATTACTGGAAACTGGAAGAGCAGAGAAAAGGAGAGTGAGAGGGTGAGGTTGAGAGAGAGATATCACCATGTGATGGGAGGCAGAGATGCAAACCAAGGAACCCCAAGGATTGTGACAAGTCAGCATCAGAACACTACAGACTTCAGGGGAAAAGCATTGCATTGCTGATGCCTTGATTTTGGATTTATAGCCTTCTAAACCATGAGACAATAAATTCTTGTTGTTAAGCTAACCCATTGCATGGTTATTCGTGAGAGCAGCCTGGCAATGAAGACATAGTAAGAATAAATAAGTAAATTATGGACTATCATGAACCAGTGAAAATGAGTGATCTACACACAACAATATGGGTGGCTTTCACACATGTAATGTTGAGAAAATAAAAGCCAGACAAAGATATTAACGCTTTATGATACCATTTATATAAATTCAAGAATAAGAAAAACTAATCCTTGGTGATAAAAGTCAGGATAGAAGTTGCATTTGAGGGGGTTATTAATGAGGCTTTGTGAGTTATTGGAAATGTTCTATGTCTTTATCTGAACTATTTTTACAATAGTATGTATACTTTATGAAAATTCATTGCACTGCACACTTAAGATGTATGCCCTTTTTATGGATCTCACACTTTAAAAATTACTAAAAAATAAGATAGGTTACTGAGATCCCTAGATGTAGATATTAAACAATTAATTGGACCTTTTCATATTATTTTATATTAATAAAATATTTTCTAATTACTTGATATATAATTTATGTTTTTAGGAAGTATATACTATATTAAGGGTACTGTAAAAGAGATACTGATTTAGAGCACAATTATAAAAATAGAAAAATCATGCTCAACCAGCACCATCTCTCCCTTGAGAATCATTATTCTTTAGCCACTATATTTACTTCAGAATTCTGAGATTCAAATAGATTTAGGAACCTCTAGAATGTCTGAGCAAAACATAGCAAAGTGGCTATGAGCCTGGACTCTGGATTAGATCTTGGACAAATGATTTAACATCTCCAAGTATCATTTTGTTTATTTGTAAATAAAGTTAAGGATGACACTTAATAGAATCACAATGAGTATTAAATATTACAATGTATATAAAGTAATTAACTTAGTACCTGGCACATACCAAGAACCTCCAAGAAGTTAAGATTATGAGCAGAATAGATAGTAATAGAGTATATCAAATTGCTTTGAATCAGAGATTAAAAAGCACTTTTACTCATAAATCTCTCTCAATTCTTTTTGAAAAGCACCTGTATTTACCTCACTTTGTTCCCATGGGGTATCACTTTAATTTGTTTTGCCGCCAAATCTTATTTAACACCTTAAAAATGGGATACTTCCTGCTAATCCAAGAAACCCCAGGAATAACTACCCAATCTCTTTGCAAAAGTTTCTGCCTGGATAACTTTACACCCGAAAAACAGCAGGTGCTCTTTTCCCTGTCATCTCAGACACTGGAGTCAGTTCTGCCCCGTGTTTTCCAGAAGGGATGGTTAGTTGGGTGATTAACTCTTTGCCACCCCAGTTCTCTCTTCTTCCTTCTTGATCCTTTCATCCTTGGTCATGAGTCTTTCCTTTCTCGTTACGTTGCTTCTCTTTACCAAAACGGCCATCGAGTTTCCTGGTTCATCAGGGGTGGGCTGGTAAACATTTAGCAACCACCTCTCCTGGGGAAAAGCCCTGGTTTTTAGTATTTGCTGGTTTTCACAGTGTAAATACTCCCACCATGGCCTGTGTTAAGCTACCAGTATGAGCTCACTGACCACAGACTTGTGAAGAGATGAGTACAATCTGTTCCACCAGCCAGCCGGTGCCAGCACACTCCTGCGTTATTGTGAATCTGAGGCCAGACATTGAAAGCAGAAGTTCACTTAAATCTTCCCCTTTCTCCCTCTTGCACGTCTTGATGCACTGAAAAGAAGCTGCACATGTCCATCACAGGGCAAAGTACCTTTGTTTACTCCTTTACACCCAGGCCCACACTCGCGGGTCTGGTCATCGGGAACACTATAGGCAATTGTCTTACTTTTATTCAAAATGTAAGTTCTTTTTAGAGATATGCCAATTCCCCAACAATTAAAAAACTCATATGAGCTTAATGAAATATAAGGAAAAATATACTCTAAACTTTTAAAAAGTAGTGTAAAATCTCTGATAGCACACAGATGGCAACATTGGCCATGTAAACGTGACTCTTTCCCCAGAGATGTTGGCAAGGCTTTTGTTAGGAAAGTATAGAGAACAAAGTTTGTTTTGCTTGTTTTTGTACTTTCCAGGGCAGGGAGCATTGTCAGAAAACCTGAAGTATTTTTCTAGTGTGAAAACATTTATGCGGTTCTTTGATATGTGAAGAGTTATTTTTGAAATGAGAGAAATCCCTTTTGTGAATTAATCAAGAAGTTAAAGTCTAAATGAAATTTTTTTGCAGTATGAACTGAATGAGGATATATCTTAGCCACTGTGGTGAAGGAAAATCTGTCTTTGCTCATCTTCATTTTCTCAAATCTTTGCAAGGGTCGGCCTATAGTCTTTAAATCTGATGCCAGCATAACAGAGTACTCAGGGCGCTTCTACTTTTAAAGTGAGGTCCCACACCAGCCCCTGAAGATTTAAAACTACAGCTTTTCTGAGTTGTGCTCCAAAGCAAAACAAGTTGGCCCACCAGTCATATACCATTTGAAAACCATTTCAACTTTGAATGGTTTAAAAATATTGCTTTTTTAATTTCCTGATTTATTGGCTAAGTTTTATTTGGTTTCAGTCTGACAATTCTATTTAAAACTCTTAGGATACATTGGTAACAATTTTAAGTTCTCAATATTGCTTTAACAAATATCTTATAGTTTAAAAACTTGTAATATAATTTTTTGATCACCTACTCCATGCCAGACATTTAAAAAAGTATTTGCCTGCATTGCCTTTAATCTTTGCAGTTGTCTTACACAGTAAGTATGATTATTCCCATTCTACCAATAATGTAACAAGCACTCAAATAGATTGATGGTCTAAGGATTTGAGATTTTCTGTCTGTCTCCAAAGCTTGAGTCATCCCAGGCCCCTAAAATGCACTATGGCTCTAATAGTATTTACATCATGGACACTTTCAAAGACTAGGACCTACGTGGCCTTGTATGTGTAATTTATACATAAATGCTTGCATTTCATTTAGTCCTACCCTGTGCTAGACATCGTGCTAAGCACTTTATGTATTTTTTTACTTTAATCATCCCAGCAACCCTATGAGATAAGTTACTGATCATTTCCATTTTAGGAATGAAAACCTGATGGTTAAACCTGTTAGGAAATCTGCTGAGAACCACACATCTATTAAATAATAGAGCTGAAAGTTGAGCAACCGTGGTCTTTCTAAATCCAAAACTATGACCTTGATCACTGTTTTATGCATATGCAAATAATGGCAGTAAATTATATCATCTATCTGATGTGGTAGATGATTCAGACACATTATAATGTCTATTACTATAGATTTATTTGCATAATCAAAGGAATAATTTTGAAATTTACAGTGATCAGTAGAACTGTTTTTACAAAGAAGAAAAATTGTTTTGGAATACATTTTAAAAAATCAAAGATTTTTTTTTCCTTAGGCAGGCACCAGGAATCGAACCTGGGTCTCCAGCTTGGTAGGTGAGAACTCTGCCTGCTGAGCCACAATAGCCTGCCCCAAACCAAAGACTTTTTAGAGTCAACCTTCCATAAGAAGAAACACATGCACAAGACTATGAAAGGGTACATTCTCGGTTAAAGGTTATACTTGTTACCTAGATCATTGCCTTTATCTGTATAGCCCCCTTCCAGCCCTGTTTGTGACTCAGTTCTCCTTTTCATAGGGATATCCAAGAAATCTAATGAATATTAAAAAAAGGCAAGCTGAGTTTCCAGAATCACAAGCAGGCAGCCATAAAATACATATTGTAAATTAATTCAAGCAAATTATAAACAATCATTTTTAATAGGTATGCATATACTTTATATTTCCATTTACATATTGCATCTTTTATTTTTATTTAAGTGACTTTGATTTTATTTTAAAAATTTGGAAAAATGTAAAATTAAATATTAACTAATAAGTTGTTTTAATTTCCTTGTCTCTAAAGCCAATACCATGCAATGGGTTGGCTTAAGCAGCGTAGATTTATTGGCTGATGGTCTTAAGTCCAAATCATAGCAGTGCTTTCTTCCCAAAGACTGGTGTTCTGATGCTGGCTGGCTGTCATTCTTGACCCTTGACTCCTCTGTCAGATTGCTACGCACACAGTCCTTTCCCTTCTCTTCCGGGTTCCATTGACTTTTAGGTTCTGGCGGCTCTCTTTGAGGCATTTTTCTCTCTGTGACCTTGTCTATGAGGTCTTCAGTAATAGGTTTAAGACCCATCTTGACTCAGCTGGGCCACATCTTAACCAAAATAATATCATCAAAAGGCCCCATTTAGAAGAGTTCATACCTACAAGAATGAACCAAATCTAGGAATATATTTTTCTGGGGTACATAGCTCCAAACCGCCACATGGATACTTGAAATCAATACTTCTAGCATACATATAAGTGCATTTGGAAAATACAGACATGCAAAAATAACCCATTCATATCTAATTATGCGTGTTTGTGTATTTGAATAAAAAATGTCCTCATACCCAATGTATTTATTTGTAACCTGCTTTTTCATTTGGCATCTCTATATAGTAAGTAATCTACCTGTACTATTAATATACATATGTATACATATACAATTTAACCAACTTCATAGTTTCTTTTTTTTTTTTATATGGGCAGGCACCGGGAACCAAACCCAGTCTCAGTCATGGCAGGCGAGAACTCTGCCACTGAGCTACCATTGCCCCCAACTTCACAGTTTTTAAGAATTAAAATCATACATGTAAAAGTTTAGACTATTATTATAAAATGGAAAGTAACTATACCCCCTACTCCTCACCACTAGAATGTTTCTTACTCCCGATGTAATCTCTGTTAGCAATTACTTTACATTCTTTAAAAATAAATGTATACAATTGCCATTTTACATTTGCCAATACATGTATTTATTCTCCACAGATGGGTCACTCGATAGTCACTTTGGTTTTTATTTACTGCCACTAAGAATAGCTAAACTTTATTGAGTATGCACTATGTACAAGATATTGTTCTTTTCACTTACAAGCATTGTCTCATTTAAACATCTCACAAACCTCATTTATTATCCTTATTTAATATATCATGAAGCTAAGGCAGAGAATAATTAAGTAATTTGCCTAATTTGCATAGCTATTATGCAAATGGCGGGCCAGTGTTCTACCTCCATAGTCCATCTTTAACCATTACCCTACTTTGCCTTTGCCCTTGTGTACATTTCCCTCACTCTCTTTGACAGCTTCATACTATTTCATAATACAGATGTGGCATAATTTACTCAGCCTGCTGCTTTGAATAGCTATTTAAGCTGTTTTCCTCCTTTTTAAAAGCCCTATTACCACATTTTCTGTAATACACATTTAACACATATTTTGGCATACTTGTGCTGTTATATCAGTAAAATGAATTCCACCACATAGCAATTGTTGTTATTTGTATCTCAGGTAATTGTATTTTAACTTTTAAAGATATTTTTATACTTCCTTCCAGAATGATTGGATAATTTGCAAACCATTCCGTGGGCATGTTTTCTCCGACACCATCCTTGGGCTTGTATTACCTAGGAATACACTGGAGGTTATTGATCTTTAACCATTCTGATATGTGAAAAACATCTCCTTTGATTTGGATTTAATTAGGTCATAAATGAGGTCAATCATCTTAACATAGGGCTGTTGCCAATTCATATTTCTTTTTTCTATGGCTTTGCTATTCATATTCTTTGACCTATATGACTAATTCATTTTATTCAATTATTTATTATCACTGAAAACCAGACTAAAGCTGTCTGTTATGTGTTATAAAACATTTTTATAATTTGTTGTATCTTCAGTTTAATGTTTTTGCTATTCAGAAGTTTTTACACATTTCTAAGTGCTTGTCTTTTCCTAAATGAATCTGTACCTTATCTTCCCTCTTCAAAAATTATCAAAAAATAAGTCAACAAGAGCTCACCCTTGCTTTCTTTTAAAACACTTATGGCTTGATAGCTTTACTTTTAATCTTGGACTTCATATGGAATTTATTTTGGTGTGAGGAATTGTTTTGGTTTGCTAAAACTGCCAGAATGCAATGTACCAGGAATGGACTGGGTTTTATAAAGGGGATTTATTAGGTAACAAATTTGTAGTTCTAAGACCATGAAAATTTCCAAACTAAGACAGCAATGAGAGCATACCTTCACTCCAAAAAGGCCTATCACTTCTGCAGTTTCTCTGTCACCTGATGTTTTAGTTTGTTAAATGCTGCTGGCATGCTATATACAAGAAATGATTTGTTTTTATAAAGGGAATTTATTAACTTACAAGTTTACAGAACTACGGCAATAAAAAATGTCAAATTAAGGCATCCAGAGGAAGATATTTTGATTCAAGAAAGGGTTGATGACCTTTGGGGTTTCTCTGTCAACTGGGAAGGCGCATGGCAACATCTACTAGCTTTCTCTCCTGTCTTCTCTTTTCAAAAGTCTTCCCTGGGGGCATTTTCTTTCTGCATCTCCAAGCGTCTTATGTCTATGTCAGCTCTGATGCTTTATCTAAAATTGTTCCATCTTAAAGGACTAGAGTAAGCGACCCCACCTTGAATGGTGAATCTTGAAGCCTTGAATCTCCATGAAAACCACCCAATCAAAACATTCTGTCCTATAATAGGTCTGCCCCCACATAATTAGATAAGGATTAAAATAACAAAGCTTTTCTAGGGTTCATAATAATCTCAAATCAGCACAGGAGTGACATAGAAATACAATTGAAATGTTTCTTCAAGTTCCAACACATGTCTCATTGCCATTTGCTGAAAAATCCATTTTTGCCTGCCCCTGTGAGTGACCTTTACACAAAATTCCTACTTGTACTTGGTGCTACATCTGGACAGTGTATACTAGCTCCTTAATTTGTTTATTTCTTCTTGATTACCAAAGTATTTAGTTGTTCATTAATATTATTAATATTTCTATTATATTTTACTCTTTGGTAGAAGTAGCCTCCCCTTATTTCTCTACTTTCTCACAAATTTATTGGTTATTCTCCTCTGATTATGCTTCCAGCTTAGGGTCCAAAACCTTTTTTTTTCTGTAAAGGTCTAGTTCGTTAATATTTTATGCTTTCTTGTTCATAGTCTTGGTTGAATTATTTTCAACTCTGCCATTATAGCTTGAAAACAGCCATAGATGAAATGTAAACAAATGGGTGTGGCTGTCTTCAAGCTAAACCAAATTTCCTGAATTTACCAAAACAGATGCTAATAGATGACCTAGGGACTGCAGCTTGACGAACCCTGTTCTAGATCATAATAGCCTGTGCCATTTTTAAAGGCTTCCCCCAAAACCTCATATTCTAACAGGCATAACATGAAATATATGGACTAAGCATAATACCATCTCACAATATAGTATTTTACTATCCTAAAGCAAGCTATGTTTTAATTTAATCCTATTTTAAAAGTTGACGTTAATCTCATACAGGTCCTTCACATTTCCTTTTAGGCATGTATCTAGCTATTTTGTATTTTTCTGTTATGTTAAAAGGGTTATTTTCAACTGTTATGTTTTTTAATTGGTTGGTTTTTATATATGAGATGGTTATTGATTTTTAAATTGATTTTATCTGCCAACTTACTAAATCTGCTGTTACAACCATTGATTTTTTCAGTTGCTTCTCTTGTTGTTATCATGGTAGGTGATTACATAATTTTGCAGTATTTTTCATCACTTTACCCATCCCGATTTAGATGTTTTCCCAACAAGAAAAATAACCTCATGCATCATGAGGAAAGGATATTAGCAATCAATGGGAAAAACAAGTCTGAAAATGTCATCTTTGTCTCACCAACAAAGATATTTTTATTTCAGAGGGTTTGTGTGATGGTTTATTTTTTTGTGAATGCTTGAACTTATTTTTTATTTTATAAAATAAAAACTTACTTTATATAGTACCTGTCCTGTAGACCTGGAAATTCTCTCTATGGGTTTGATTTCTTATTTTCTTGTCTAAGAATATGTAACAGGTATCACTGGTGATTCAAAAGGAAACTCTAGGTGGTATGCACATATACACATACACAGGATATTAAATTTAATAAAATAAACAAAAGAAAGCAAATTCTTTGATACTACTAATTAGGGCAAATAAAAAGTCACCATGAAATGTTACTACATCTTTCACAGTTCTCTGATACGAAGTAATTCCTTGGTTTTAACAAACAGAAAGCAGGCTTCAGGATCACAAAGGCTTCTAGTTCATGTAGGATAACATTGTTTTCTATTTGCTTTATATACTATCCATTTTCAAATTGCATCAAGTGCTTTCTAAATGCCTGTATTTAAAAAGAAAAATAAATTGCTTAAAGAAAATCATTGGATCAGTAATATTTCAGATGGTACAGGGACTGAAAAAATGGGAACAATATCTAAACAATATCTAATTTTTGTTAATTCAGGTTAAAATTGCATTCCTCAATATTTGGAATGAATAGCTAAGAGGAACATACAATAGGTTAAAATCTTTCACATCATATAGGGTCTAAGTTACTACAGTTTAGTGGTAAAGGAGGCTGAACAGATTCACTAAGTGGAAATGGAAGGCCAATTGTTAGTATATAGCCCTTTCCATAGCTTAATAAATTCAGAATATTTGGAAGCTGAAACTTATTAAGGAAAGCAAAATAATGAGAGGAAGACACTAGGTAAGAGAGGTTTGACTTTAAGTCTCTACCCTTAAGTGCACTGTGCAACTCACCCTAGTTTTTATTCAATGTCCCCCTTTTAAGGATCTCTGATTATACGTTATTAATGAGGTAAAAAATAGGCTGTAAGAACTCTCAATTCTGGGATGGATTTCTATGGATGTTTCCCATAGTAAGCAATGTAAAAATATTTATTGTTTCATACAGGATACAAAAATAAGAAAATGTCTTACTGACATTTTCATGCCCTGAAGGGGAAAGGAAATGATTATAGGAACTACTAAATTTAGCCTCATTTTGACCAGCAAGGAGAATTTGGCTCATAAAGTACAAGTGTCAGGAGCCTTTGAAAAAAGTGACCATGTTATTTTAGTAGTTGGAATATCTTGAGAGAATATTTGTTAGACAGGTACTATAGACTTTAAGAAGGAAGACTTCAAATATTTCAGGTATGAAAAACTCAGAAGAAAGCTCAAAAAGGTAGCAATGAGGCTAATGATATAACTCTGACATTGCAACTCTCAAATTGTTTTAATGAGGTTGAAGATGAATGATACTTGAAGAAAACTGCATAATTATGCAGAAAACTTTATTATGCATTCAGATTGTAAAAATATGTACACAGAAGATGAAAAGAAAGGCATATAACCAAAAGAAAGACAATTCTAAATATAAGAGTGTAGCATGGATCAGTAAGAATAGCACAGTAAGATTCATAATGAACTGAAGTTTACAAATTTTTCTACTGACTATTGAGTTTGGCTTCAAGTGGAAATGACTAGGGCTATTTTGGGTAGAGTTAAAACTGCTCTGGCTGATATTTCTCCCCCATTGTACAGTGGTACTCTGGTCTTTTTCTGTTAAACAGAGATACTACCTAATATTAAACTAAAATTATTTTCTCTAAGCTTTTTTATTAATTTGTATATAAAATCCATTAAATTAAAAATGCTTCCCAATATTCCAAATGGAAGGGACCAAATAAAAGATGTCAAGTTGAGTGTGTTACGTGGTCACAAGCTCACAGGTAGAAGATAAAATGGGACCTCAGGATGCATAGCTTTAAATGAAGGGCAGAGGTAATCCTCACAAGAAGTTTTTCTTTTTTGCCTTCTAGAAATAGTCCCCTTACCAACTATGAAATGATAATCATTAAGATATTCAATGAGAGTGAAATTTGGGAAAGAACTGGGAGATGAACCTTGTCAAGCTTATCTCTTTTATAGAGGGACTGGAAATCTGAAATCTATCTGTGATCTCTCCTAAGATACAGGAAGTCAGAACCAGCCTTGACTAGTTTGGAGTGACCCCAAGAAAGGGGAGAAGATTATACTGTGTGTAACCCCAGAAGGCTGGAATCAGGGGAGCTATCTTAGAATTCTACCTACCACACCTTCTAATATCCACATCACTTACTTGGCTCTAGCCACTTTGCCCTTGCTTCTCTACCTCCAAGCACACCTCTATTTTTGCAACTCTGTATCTGGTGTTTCCTCTGGTTTGGGATATTTTCCCCCAGATATCCACAAAATGCAATTTCTTACTTCTTTCTGTCTCAACTCAAATGAATGAGAATGTAAGTAAGAGGCCTTCCTGATCATACTATTTAAAATCACATTTCCAATGTTATCTTCCCTTCCCTGTCTCCATTATTTTATGATATCTAGCTCCAAAACACTTAACCAGCATTCAACATTGCCTGGCTTATTTGTTTTTCTGTCTGCCTATCTTGACTAAAGCAAAAATTTCATGTGGTAAGGACTTGGCCTCTTCTGCTCTTTATTTCCAGCATTTAAAATGGTTCCTTGCACATAATCAGTTCACAAATATTTGTTGAATGATTGAAGGGATGCATTATTTGGCAAATATGGTCAGTATAGTGAGCTAATAGAAGCAATTCAGTGCCTGGAAAGATCTTTAATACTAAATTCTGTTTGAGAGAATATGGTGTTAAGTTCAAAGCTTTGGGTCATACTACCTGCAATCAAATACTCATTCTGCAACTTAATAGCTTGGTGAGTTTGTGAAAATTGTGCCTCAGTTTTATACCTCAATTCTATCACCTAAAAAATGACTACAATAATAGTACCTTCTCTTAGGATTTAAAAAGAATCCCTAAATAGCACACATGAAAATGTTTATTATGGTGTCTTGTAAACAGAAGACTATAAATATTGACGAATTTAATTGCTAGTGCTATTTTATTCATATCCAAATTTATTAAATGATTGTGAACTCACATCTTCATTTCATATGGTCTAGGTACAGCTGTTTTAGTTATTTCATCCTGCATAATAATTTATCTCATGCTTAGTGATTAAAAATTACTTGTGATTCTATGGGTCAGGAATTCAGGCAGAGTGCACAGTGGGGATGGCTCTCCCTCTCTAAGGTAAAATAAATTATATCACTTAGTCAAATAATAATTAAAGAGAAGGACAGCCATTGGAAGATGCTAAAGTATGCCAAGAGACTAGCAAATTAAAAAAGAGCTTAAGTGGCTGATTAAGAGCAATTTGATGAATCTGAGTGTTTAGACTCTGAGAAAAATATCTGATAATTGGAAATAGGGATAGGATTTCAAAAGCTCAGATGACCCCAGTATATTTAAATTAGTTAAAAATTAGATTCTTCAGTACTTTTTTTTTTTTTAGCTCTGATATGGAAATAAAACACTCATCTCTTGGTGAAGGAATGACAATTATATTTTCCAGTTATAAAAAAATCATAAAACTGAAAAATATCTTCAAAAATAAATGCTTTTAAAGTTTTTTCCATACTTTTTTTTAGCTCTAATATGGAAATAAAATATATACTCATCTCTTGGTGAAGGAATAACAATTACATTTTTCCAGTTATAAAAAATCATAAAACTGAAAAATATTTGCAATAATAAATGTTTTAAAAGTTAAGTCACTAAAGATACCATAGTAATTTAAATCAACATGGGATTATAAAATCATTCTATGCAGATATAATTAATGAAAAACACATTAATTATAGAAAGGAAACAATGTCAGAATAATTTTGTTACTCATGATTTATAAGAAATGTGATAGACTCACTCCCATGGTAACTAAACTATTGGAGTAGAGAGGCAGAGATTTAGAGAAGTGAGCAATGACCTCACATGGGGGAATTCAGGATTATATTCTCTGCTTATTAAATGGGGGGGGTCTCTTAATTTTATAAGGACTCATTTTTCTCATTTGTAAAATAAGTGGCCTGTTGGCAATAACCTGCTGAGTATGTATTGTGTTATTATGCATTGTGCTTCATTTATTTTTGAAATTTGGAGACTTTACATTAAAAATTGACCCAATGGAATATAAGATGAAGGAGAAGTCACTCCCCACTGGGCAAGCATGCACTGACTTCTTGATCCCTGCAGTCCAACATCCTGTCCTGCAGATGTGCACATCCTTGCCCCACCTCCTGGCACAAGCACCTTGCTCCCACACCTGACAGATACTCACATGTATATCTGTGCTACATAGCCCCCTTTCCCCTACATGCATGTGCCCCTGTACCAGCACCCTCGCACCTGTGTACCCATGCCAGGGCCCCACCCACCCCAAATCACTCACCTCTGACCCATGTCCTTCAACCCCCTTGACCTGTGCTCTACCCCTACACACTCGCACATCTGCATCCAGTTCCCTCTGGACACCTCCCTCGTGGAAGGACATACCCATGTCCTACTCTGTCTGTGTTCCAAACTCTGTGCCACCTATCCCCACCCTAATACGCACAACCCGCATGCTCCATGCATATTCTCATATCCTAGATGAGCACCAGACACCATGCATCTGCACAGCACCCCCCATCCGCCTTCTACTGCACCCTACTTCTGTGTCCCCCATGCTGCACCCTGCTCCTGTGCTCCAAGACCTGCCTGAGTTGCACCCTGACTCCACAGCTCCCACATCACACCTCCAGAACCCTGTACCCTATACACCAGGCTCACAGGCACCAGCGTAGCATCCACAACCCATGCCTATATCTGTGTGGCAACCCATCATCACACAGTTGTGCCCCAAATCCTGCTCATCATCCATCCCATAAATATAAAACTTTAGACTACTGAAGGGAATCAATTCCCAAAATAATCCTACCAAGATATTTACATGCCTCAAAGGGAACAGAAGATCACTAAGCATATCAAGATGCAGACAGACATAGATCAGCCTAATGACAAAATTAAAACACCACAGGGGACATAGACTTTGGAACAATTAATCAAAAATATTCATATAATATTACTAAATAAAAGCAATGGGATGATTAATGATATAAAGGAGATCAAGAAGATACTAGAAGAGCATAAAGAAGAATTCGAAAGGATAAATAGAAAAATAGCAGATATCACAGAGATTGAAGATGCTGTAAAGCAAATCACAAATTTACTAGAGACACATAACAACAGATTTGAAGAGGCAGAAGAAAGAATAAACAAACTAGAGGACAGGGCAAGTGATTGTGAGCACACAAAAGAGCATATGGCAAAAAAGAGATGGAAATTTTTGAATTGGATCTCAGGGAAATGATGGACAAAACAAAGCACACAAATATAAGAACGATTGGTGTCCCAGAAGGAGGAGAGAGAGTAAAGGGCTAGGGAGACAATTTGAGGATATAATGGGGGGGGGGGGGGAACTTCCCAACACTTCTAAAGGACATAAATATGCAAATCAAAGAAGTTTAATGAGCTTCAAATAGAATAAATCCAAATAGGTCTTTCCTAAGGCACATACTAATCAATCTGTCAAATGTTGAAGAGAAGCTGAAAATCCTGAAAGCAGCAAGAGAAAACCAATCTACTGCATACAAGGGAAACCATGTAAGACTGAGCTTGGACTACTCAACTAGCACTATGGAGGTGAGAAGGCAGTGGTATGATATATTTAAGAACCTGAATGAGAAAGACTTCCAGTCAAGAATATGTACTCAACCAAGTTGTCGTTCAAAACTGAGAGAGAGATTAAAATGTTCACAGACCTACAAATGCTGAGCGAACTTGTTAATAATAGACTGGCCCTATAAGAAATACTAGAGAGAGTTTCTGCCAGCTGAAAAAAAAAAAAGACAGGAAAGGGAGGTCTGGAGGAGGGCACAGAATTGAAGAGTACCAGTAAGGGTAACTTACAGGATAAAAAGAGAAAGAGGGAAAAGAATGTGTAGATCTGACAAATAAAATCTGAAGGATAAGATGATGGATTCAAGAAATGCCCTTACAGTAATAACTTTGAATGTTAATGGACTAAACTTACCAATTAAAAGATACAGATTGGAAGAATGGATTAAGAAATATAATCCAGCTACATACTGCTTACAAGAGACGGGTCTTAGACACAAGGATATGAATATACTGAAAGTAAAATAATTGAAAAAGATGTTCATGAAAGCTATAACCAAAAGAAAGCAGGAGTAGCTATAATAATTTCAGAGAAAACAGACTTTAAATGCACAGACATAATAAGAAATAATGAAGTATTCTATATATTAATAAAAAGGGACAATTCACCAAGAAGAAATAACAATCATAAATGTTTAGCTCCCAATCACATGAGACAAACATTGACAAAACTGAAGGGAGAAATAGACATTTCAACAATAAGAGTAGGGGACTTCAATGCATTGCTCTCCTCTATAGGCAGAATAAGCAGACAAAGGATCAGCAAGGAAATAGAGAACTTAAACAATTTGATAAATGTATTAGACGTAACAGACATATATACTTTGTTACACCACAAAACACTGGGATATACATTCTTCTCTAGTGCTCATGGAACATTCTCCAGGATAGATCATATTCTGGGGCACTAAATAGGTCTTTATAAATCTAAAAATATTGAAATTATTCAAAACGTTTTCTCTGATCACAATGGAATGAAGCTGGAATTCAATACCCACCAAAGAATGAGAACTTTCAGAAATATATGGAGATTAAATCACACATTCTTAAACAACAGGTGGGTCAAATAAGAAATTGCTAGAGAAATCCATAGTTATCTGGAGGCAAATGACAATGAGAATGCAATGTACTAGAACCTGTGAGATGTGGCAAAGGCCGTGCTGAGAAGGAAATGATTGCCCTAAATGCCTATATTAAAAAAGAAGAAAGAACAAAAATTGAGGACATAACTGCTCACCTGGAGGAACTTGAGAAAGAACAGCAAACTAACCTCAAAGCAAATAGAGAAGAGAAATAACAAAGATTAAAGCAGAGTTGAAGGGGAGAACAAAAGAACAACAGAAGGAATAAAATAAAAAAAAGAAGTTGATTCTTTGAGAAGATAAATAAAGTCAATGGACAACTAGCAAGGCTGACAAAGAAAAAAAGAAAGAGGATACAAATAAACAGAATAAAAAATGAGAGGACTGCCATTATACAGTACTGAAGAAATAAAAAAAATCATAAGAAGATACTATAAACAACTATAGGCCAATACACTAGACAACTTAAAATGGACAAATTCCTGGAAACACATGAATAAGCTACACTGATTCAAGAAAA
The DNA here is from genome assembly GCA_004026745.1 of Myrmecophaga tridactyla. Taxonomy (NCBI): domain Eukaryota; kingdom Metazoa; phylum Chordata; class Mammalia; order Pilosa; family Myrmecophagidae; genus Myrmecophaga; species Myrmecophaga tridactyla. The sequence goes on from PVIY010032126.1 coordinate 24,182, forward strand.
AATAGACGATCTCAAAAAACAATCACAAGTAAAGAGATTCAATCAGAAATTAAAAACCTTTCTACAAAGAAAAGACCAAAGCCAGATAGCTTCAAAGGGAAATTTTATCAAACATTCCCAAAAGAACTAACACCAGTGTTGCTCAAACTTTTCCCCAAAAATGGACGGAAAAAAAAAAAACACTACTTAACTCATTTTATGAAGCTAACATCACTTTTGCTGTAAGAAAAGAAAACTACAGGCTGATCTCCCTAATGAACATAGATGCAAAAATTCTCAACAAAATAATGCAAATCGAATCCAACACACATTAAAAGAATTATACACCATGAAAAAGTGGGGTTTATACCAGGAAGGCAAGGATGGCTCAACACAAGACAATTTATATAATACAGCACATTAACAAAGTGAAAGGAAAAAATCACATGATCATCTCGATTGATGCTGAAAAAGCATTTGACAAAATTCGACGTCCTTTTCTGATAAAAACACTTCAAAAGGTAGGAATAAAATGTAAGTTTCTCAATATGATAAAAGGCATATATGAAAAATCAACAGCCAGCATCATACTCAATGGAGAGAGACTGAAAGCTTTCCCCCTAAGATCGGGAATGAGACAAGGATGCCCTCTGTCAAACTATATTCAACATTGTACTAGAAGTTCTAGCTAGAGCAATCAGGCAGAAAATAAAATAAATGGCATCCAAAATAGGAAAGGACGAAGTAAAACTGTCATTATTTGCAGATGATGTGATACTATATTTGGAAGATCCTGAGAAATCGACAGCAAAGTTACTTGAACTAATAAATTCAGTAAGGTGGCAGGTTATAAAATTAATGTGCAAAAATCAGTAATGTTTCTATACTGATTCAGTGACCTAACTGAGGAACCAGTTAAGGAAAAATTCCATTCAAAGTAGCAACTAAAATAATCAAGTATCTAGGAACGAACTTAACTAGGGCTGTAAAGGACTTGTACACAGAAAACCACATAACATTCCTCAAAGAAATCAAAGAAGATCTGAGTAGGTGGAAAGACATTTCCTGCTCATGGATAGGAAGGTTAAATATAATCAAGATGTCAATTTTGCCCAAATTGATCTACAGATTCATTGAGGTACCAATCAAAATTCCAACAACTTACTTTGAAGACTTGGAAAAACTAGTTACCAAATTAATCTGGAATGGAAAAAGAACTGAATAGCTAAAAGCATACTACAAAAGAAGAAAGATGTGGGAGGATTAACACTTCCTGATTTTAAAACATACAGTGTTCAAAACAGCATGGTACAGAAACAAAGAGAGAAGTACTGACCAATGGAATCAAATTGAGAGTACAGAAATAGACCGCCAAATCTCTGGTCAACTGATCTGTAATAAGGTCCCCAAATCCACTGAACTGGGACAAAATAGTCTTCTCAATAAATGGGCATGGGAGAACTGGATATCAATAGCCCAAAGAATGAAAGAAAACTCTTATTTTACACCCTATACAAAAATTACCTCAAAGTGGATCAAACACCTATATAAGAACCAGTGTCGTAAAGCCCTTAGAAGAAAATGTAAGGAAACATCTTCAAGACCTAGTAATAGGAGGTAGCTTCCTAAACTTCACACCCAAAGCACAAGCAATAAAAGAAAATGTAAATAAATGGGAATTCCTCAAATCAAATGCTTTTGTGCATCAAAAGACTTTGTCAAAAAAGGTGAAGGGGCAGCCACCTCAATGGGAGAAAATATTTAGAAATCACACATCAGAGGAAGGTCTGATATCTTGTATATGTCAAGAAATCATCCAACTCAACAACAAAGGAACAAACAACCCAATTATAAAATGGGCTAGATATATGAATAGGCATTTTTCTGAAAAGTAAATATAGATGGCTAAAAGTACATGAAGAGATGCTCATTTTCATTAGCTGGAAGGAAAATGCATATCAAGACTACAATGAGATACCACCTCACATCTATAAGAATGGCGGCTATTAAACCAACAGGAAACTACAAATGTTGGAGAGGCTTGAGGAATTGGGACACTTATGCTCTGCTGGTGGGAATATATAATGGTACAGCCATTATGGAAGACAGTTCAGTGGTTCCTTTGGAAATGAAATATCAAGTTGTTCTATGACTCAGCAATTGCATTACTTGGTATATATCCAGAAGAGCTGAAAGCAGTGACACAAGAGATTTTCCCACCGACATTATTGTAGCATTATTCACAATCACCAAAAGATGGAAACAAACTAAATGCCCATCAACAAATGAGTAGATTAACAAAATGTGATATATACACATGATGGAGTATTATGCAACAGTCAGATGAAATGATGTCCTGAAGCACATGACAAAAAGGATGAGCCTTGAGGACATAATGCTGAGTGAAATAAGCCAGACACAGAAGGACAGATATGTATGATTCCACTTTTATGACCATGGTAAAGGTAAAATCAGAGCCTTGTAATACAAAATATAGGGGATCTAGACTTACACAGAAGCTAGAGATTAGCTAATGGGGTTGAACTCAAATGTAAGGGAATGGAAGTGAAGGCAGTTCACTAGTGGGTCTATAAGTAATATTACCATATTGAAGGTGAACAGGATTGAAATGGGTTGTATAAACCCATGTGTCCCACCTATCAACACTACAAATATAAGCAAGTTTTTGCATGATCTACCTCAAAGGTATGACTTTTGTACAAAGAGTTTTCAGTGTATAGGGAGAAACCTGCTATTGTTTGCTATGGGATATATTTCCCAGAAAAGCATCAACAGTACCACAGCAACACCGGGCATAAATAATGGGGGGGGGGGTGGTACAGGATTTAAGTGGAGGTCTAGATTTTCTATTTGGTGAGGGTGTGCTTATTAGTCATCTTTCTCTTAGGAACAATGAAAGTATCTAAAATTGAAAGTGTTGATGTACTGTTGACTTTGTACATTATACATGATGCCTAATGAATGGAGGTTGCTGAAGGATTCACTGACTGAGAAGTAGATTGGCAAATGATGGTGCATACATATGGTTGAATATCATGCTGCTACAAAAAGGAATGAAGTTGTAAAGTACACAACATTGTGAATGAACCTGTGAAACATTTGGTGAAGCAAAATAAGCCAGAAACAAAAGAGCAATTATTGTATGGTCTCATTTGAAAGTACTTATAAGAAAACAGGGGCCTAGATTGTAAGCTTTTACAATAGTCACATTTAGTCTGGAGTGATAACTATTATTTCTGGATTTTGAGAGGTTGTTTTATATATGTATAACCTGGCATTTAGAGTTAAGAATGAAGCTGATCAAATCAGGATTAAGGTAATTCAGAATACAGAGGTAAGGAAGACATTGTCCGTATTTTAGAACCTCATCTACTCTTTGAGACTAATGGAAGAAAGGTTTATTTTGTCCAGAATCTAAATTTTCAGTGGCACATAATCTAAAGTATTAGGAAAGTCCTATGAGAGATAGGAAGAAAAATATGGAACTATTGAACTTTACTATAGGGGAAACCCCTTATACTGTGTCAAACATTAAGAATACCTAAATCAATAGACCAAGCCCTTGATCCTGAGGTTTGCTGTCATGGAGTTCATGTATAGAGTGAAGAAGCTTAGCCTACTTATAGTTCTGCCTAAGAGCTGCTCCTGGAGGACCCCTTTTGTTGCTCAAACGTGGCCTCTCTCTCTAAGCCCAACTCTGCAAGTGAAATCATTACCCTGCCCCTTACATGGGACATGACATCCTGGGATGAAAGTCTCCATGGCGCTGTGGAAGATGACTCCCAGTGGTGAGTCTGGCCCTGGCACTGTGGGATCAACAATGCCATCCTGAACAAAAGGGGGAAAAGAAGTGTAACTAATAAAGTATCAGTGGCAGAGAGAGTTCAAATAGAGTCAAGAGGCTACTCTGGAGGCCACTTTTATGTGAGCTTCAGTTAGACATTGCTACATACCTCAACCAAAACCATTCCTACCAATCCTACAGAACACCTAGGCTGTTATGTAAGATTCAACAAAGGTTCCATGCACTGGGGGAACTTTCCAGAAACCTACAATTTCCAGATGGGTCCCTGGACCAGATAAGCTCTGAGATGCCAGTCTCCAGAACATCAACTAGTTCCATTCCCCTATCCCATATTATTGGTAGACCCTTCCAACATGAAAAAGTTAGAATGGGAATAACCTAAATACTGCTAAAGAGTAGGAGAAAGATTAAAGGTGATGATCCAGTTATACACAGAAGTAAGACTCAACAAACAAGTATGATTGCTGAGTCATTATTTTGATTTTTTTTTTTTTTTTTTACTTTCCAGTATCTTAGAGCAGCTAGAAGCAAAAACCTAAAATTGTGGAATTGTGACCCATGCCAAACTCTGAAATCTGTTCTACAGCTAATTACTGCTATGTGCTTTGAAATTTATGGCTTTTTTTGTATATATGTTATTTTATCACAAAAAATAAACATTTTTTTTTTCTTCTAGTCTCCAATGTTTTGGAGCAGCTAGAAGGAAAAATGTGAAATAGTGGAATGATAATCCATAACAAACTCTGAAATCTGTTCTTTAAGTATTTGTTGAAGAGTACTTTGAAAATCATTGTTTTTTTCTTTTTTTCTTTGTATATATGTTATACTTAACAATTAAAAATGTTTAAAAAAGTTTGCTAGAAGTCAATTAAAAAAATGTCAACAAAGCCATTTGGTTAAGTGTGTCTTTAATGATTAGATGACAGCTTTTAATATAGGTTATAACATTTTGACTACAGGTTTGAAATTTCCTTTGCCCTTTAAACATCTAAATTTCTAAATATGTATAATATGTGTTCTGGTTTGAAGCTATTATTTACCCCAGAGAAGCTATGCCTTTTATTTTTTATTTTTTTAATTTTTATTTATTTTATTTATTTATTTTTGAAGTCATGTCTTTTAATCTTCATTCAGTATTGCTGGGTGGTATCTTTTTGGTTATTTCCATGGAGATGTGACCCACACAATTGTGGATGGTAACTTTTGATTAATTGGTTTCCTTGGAGAGGTGTCTCCACCCATTCAAGGTGTGGTTGCTTACTGGAGTCTTTTTTTTTTTTTTAAACTT